>JBBMEG010012289.1:0-28846 GCA_037832605.1 Cyclanthera cordifolia
ACGGTCGTTTGACCGACACCAAATAACTTTAGTGTCGGCATATGCCCGTCACTAAAAGTCCGGTTTCTACTAGTGATCCCACATTAGTGAGTCTTTTAAGCAACTGTATGAACAAAAATAAAATAGCTTACAGGGTCTTAAACTAAATTGGCAAGATATTAACAAGATTATATTCTATCCACTTCATCTTTTAACAAATGAATCACACTTTATCCTTCAGTAGGATAATTCACATATTAGCTCAATCGCACTTTGACTCATAATACACCACTAAAACTATTGGGAATGGAAGGTGCATGTGCACGAAAGAAATGAAAAATAATACATGTTTAATCTTTGATTAATCTTTTAATCTCCATGCACGCGAATCCCCTAAGATATTAAGTTTGTCATAAAACAAAAGAATCTTACGGTGATTAGCGTCTTTGATCTAATTTGGCTATTTTTTATCTTCTTTTAGTAGGATTAGAATTTTTCGTGGAATTTTTACTTGTTTATTTAATCTATTAAGCTATGACTCTTTGTCATCCTAACGACTTGGTGGGATGTCTTTAGAGAAAAGAAGTTGATAGAATTACATTAAGATGGGAAGTAATGAGGTATCTATAATGGAACCCTCAATATCTCTATATATAGACATTGAATTATGTAGGTAGTAGATAATCCTAATTAATCAACTACTTAATTTAACCAATTAATTAAACCTTATTTAACTATCTAATACTTAAATAAATATTAATATATAAAATATATTAATTAAATATTTATCCAATTGATATACCAAATCAATATCTCACATATATTAATTAATTATTCATAATTAATATTTATCAAATAAATAATAATTTATTAATAAATCTTATAGGGTAACATTTAGTTTAATAAATCAAATTAGATTTCTTTAAATTAATATGTCCAATAATTTAATTAATTAGCTTGAATTATTAATACTTTATTTAATTTAGTGTACGAGAAACTATAAGCTAGTTCGACGATCGATGAATCCATAAAGCAAGAGTGAGACGACAACTTTACGTTATGAAAGCTCTACTTAAGCATGAGTCTATAACCACACGTTTTACCAAAATTTCGCCGTGTCCTAAACCAAAACGACGTTGCTTGAGCTTTGTCAACGTTTGACCTTAATCTTTATTTTCTTTAGGGTCTTACATTTTTCCTTTGGATTTAAAGAAAATGGCTAATTAAAAAGAAAAATTAAATCATAGGATCTCATTTTCCACATTTTATTTTCAATTTTGTTTTACTTGCGTTTTTTTTTTTTTTAACTTTGATTCAAATGGTTCAACAATGGATGAAAACTTTTTTTTAGATCAATTTGTTGAATTTTTCAAAAGCTTTTAACTAGTAAATTCCTAGATTGGGACAAAGATGGAATAGATTGTGTACTAACAAGAAAAGCAAAATAAAAGAAAATCTTGTTTTTCACCATGTTCCTTTTTTTTCAGTCTTGTTTTAGTAATTTGACCTTCAATTTCGAATGATTAAAGATGCATTTAAATACTCATTTTAAGATCTACTAGTTAAAATCTTTAATACTAATTAAAATAAAATGTTTATACGATCAATTTTGAGTGAACTTTATGTTTAAGTAATATGTTGAGCGTAGTAGAGGAAGAAAATAAATAATTGGTTGAGATGAACTTTATATTTATCTTTATGTAATACGGTACTTCTCATCAAGGTGTTACAGATATTGTAAATGCTGAACTGTTTTTAAAAATTGACATTTTAAATAGTAACTAAAATATTTAAATCTCCAAGGATATGAAATGATTTAAAAAATATCTAGATTGATAATGGGATTAACTTTAGCAGATCGAATTCTCTGAAAAAAAAGTCAACCAAGGAACAATCTATTCAATTGCTCATGATGTTTATTTCCATGTTTGAAGTCATTGTCAAATCTTCAATTTTTTCATATCTTTTTCCACCGTGACCATGACATCTCCATTTTTCATATTACAATGTGTGTCCACAAAAATCTTCATCTTGTTGTCAATCTTAGGTTATGTTTTTATTTCAAGCTTTCTTCAATGGGAATGATGAGCATTATCGTTTTGCTTTGTCAAGGTAGTGTGAGCATCCATCTTAGAAATAAACTAATATCTCTACCTTTTGAATATGGGATCCTTGAGATGATATTTCTTTTGATTTTCCTAATCTTGAATTGGATACCAATTTTATTTTTATTATACTAAATATTTGTTTGAGTTTAGTAGCTTTGATACCATAATAGATAACATATGCACCTATTTCAAAATAAAATGATGATGAGCGTAATCTTTTCACCTATTTTATAAATGTACGTGTTGTAAAAAATCACGCTACTTTTCTTTTCTACGATTGAAAAGACTAAACACTTTACTTTTCAACGAAAAACATTAATTTTACTAGTGTTTCTTTGATGTATTTCATCTTTCTTCTACAACTACTACATCTTTAGAATCAAAACAATAATCTATTTATAGGCATTACAATCTTCTCCATAACAACTATTGACCTTTCATCTTCACAACTCTTAGCCTTTCATCTTCATAACTTTTGGCTTTTCATCTTCACCACTTTTGGTCTTTTATCTTCATCTACACATGAAATTAAAACCCACTAAAAATATTTAATGTTTATTCAACAAAACTCCCCCATAAACTTAAATGCTTCTACCATCCATCATGCCAATCATCTTCTTGTATCTGTCGAAAAGTACTTTCGGTAGCGGTTTTGTGAAGATATCTGCAGCTTGATCTTGACTTGCCACATGCAGCAATTCCACACTTTCTTCCTTCACATGATCTCGGATAAAGTAAAACTGAACATCAATGTGCTTGCTTCAATCATGGTTAATTGAATTCTTTGCCAACTCAATTGCTGATTTGTTGTAAACTTGAATCATGCACCTAGTTGCTTTAGGTTCATCTTGCTCAACAAATTTCTACGCCATATTGCATGACATACACACCAAGATGCTGCCACATATTCAACTTCACATGTCGAGAGCGCCACGATCGATTTTTTCTTTGAAAGCCAAGTAAATGATGTGCTGCCCATAAAGAATACATATCTCGATGTACTTTTCGATCGTCTATGTCTCCGCACCAATCGCTGTCACCGTAACCAACCAACTTGTAATCTTCTACTTTTTTTAGTACAGCAACTCAAGTGACATTGTACCTTGGATGTACTTTAGGACTTGTTTCAACGCATTCCAATCCTCCATGAACCGACTTATAATTCCGACACTTAATGAAAGATCTGGTCCTGGCATGTGAGATAACGAAGGCTTCCTATCAAACTCCGGTATTTACTCGCATCTACATGTTCTCCTCCATCGAACTTCAAGAGTTTTGCACCTGGTTCCATTAGTATAGATACGAGATTGCAATTTGACATCTTGCACCTCTTCAAAATCTCTTTTGCATATGTCTCCTGTGATACAAAAATACCTGTCTCTTCTTGTTTAACCTCCAAACCGAGGAAAAACTTCAAGAAGCCCTAATTCGTCATCTCAAATTCTCATGCCATTGTACCCATAAACTAGGGGTTTACATGGGTTGGGTTGGTTCGAGTTGAGGGAAATTTTTTGTCCCACCCAAAATTTTGGGTTGGTCAATTTTTCAACCCAACCCAACTCATTTATGGAACTGACTCAACCCAACCCAACCGATTTACGGACATAATCCCGCCAATCTAACTCAATTCACTAATCTATACCATCTTATATGTTTAGGCAACAAATGTATATATTTTCGGATTGGATTAATTGAGTCAATGAGTCGTTTTTGTCTTAAATTCAAACAAAAAAACCTACATAATACCATTAATTAATCATTCAACTTCAATTTATACCATTATATATATCTTAAAGATTATGTAGAAAACAAAAGGTTTAAATATATTAAAAATTTGTCCTAAAAATGTTAGTCTTCTTTTCTCTCTCTAAAAGCCTCAATTTTAAAGAGAAATTTTCAACCTCTTCCCTTTTTTTCTCTCATTATAGAAACCAAGAAGTTACGAGTTTGAATCCCTTATCTCGTATTGATGCTGAATTAAAAAAAAAACACTAAACCACAAGTTCATGTGTTTGAGAACATAATTGCAAATCATTGATCGCCATTAATTTATTTGCACAAAGGAGAATTTATTACATACCCAGATAGAAATTCAAGCATCTGGGTAACTGAATCTTCAACGAATTTCTATCATCTCATCATTTTTACCCATAAAAATGAGGTTATCAACATAAAGAGCAACAAAAATCATATTACCACCACTCTTCTTTGTGTAAAGTGTCTGCTCGTAAGGATATTGCTTATACCCGTTCCCCTTGAAATATGTATCGATACGAGTATTCTATGCTTGTGGTCCTTTCTTCAACCCATAAAACGATTCTTTATTTTTAGCACCTTATTTTCTTCTTCAATTTTCATGTATCCGGGTTATTGTTCAATGCATACTTTTTCTTCAAGCATACCATTCATGAATGCCGACTTGACATCCATTTGAAAAAGTTGACCATTTAAATTGAGCCACTTGAGAAATAAGCAATCATATTGTCTCCATTCTTGCAACAGGAGCAAATACTTCGTCATAGTCGATTCTTTCCTTTTGATTCTATCCCTACTCAACAAGTCGCGCCTTGTACCCCTCTATCTTGCCTTGGGCATTCATTTTTTTTCTTGAACACCTATTTCACACCAATGATCTAACTCCCTTTCGGAAATTCTATTAGCTCTCATGTATTGTTGCGAACAATCGCTTTAATCTCCTCATCCATGGCAATTTACCACTTTTTGTCTCACACCGCCTCTTCAAAGCCATTATTTTTAGCATCTGCCAAAAAGACATACAAGGTGCACCTTATTTGTCGAATCATACAAATCTTGCAATTTTTGCATTCTGGGTTATCGTGGTTAATCTTCATCATCTGTATCATCATCGGTAGTTTTAGATTTTGTAGGTATACTTATTGGTGCAACGATTGATGATTATCTAATTTGGATGTTCACCTCTATTGAATTACTCCAATCCCACTCGCTTGCTTCATTTACTGGCACATCACGACTCACCATCACCTTCTTGCTTATCGTATCAAGTAGCTTTTACCCTTTTGTCTTTTCATCATACCCAATAAAAATATATCTTTTACTTTTGTCTTTGAGCTTTGTTCTTCGTTGATCTGGTACGTGTGCATAAGCCACACTACTAAACACTATGATGAGAAACTCTCGTTTTTTATCAATTCCATGCCTCTTGTGGAGTTTGATTATCTAACTTCATATGTGGACATCGATTTTCCACATAGATGGCGCATTGCACGGCTTCTACCCAAAATTCCTTTGGCATCTTTTTTCTCTTGAGCATTGACCAAACCATGTCAAGAATGGTTAGATTCTTTCTCCCGGCCACATCATTTTGTTGAGGAGTGTACGGTGCTACTAGAAATCACCTTAGGTCTTACTTCTCACAACTTTCCATGAAAGTCGTCGAAGTGTACTCGCCACCTCTATCGGATCGTACAGCTTTGATGTGTCTATCTGTTGCCTTCTCCACCTTTACTTTGAACTTTTTAAGCACCTCGAATGCCTCAAATTTTTCTTTTAGAAAATAAAACCAAGTTTTTCGTGAGAAATCATCGATAGACGAAATAAAATATCTTTTATCGCTGAAAGATTTGGGTGTAAATGGTCCACATATATCGGTATGAATCAATTCGAGAGATTTCTTAGCCCAATATTCTTCCTTCTTTTGAAACGAGGTTCTCGCATGCTTGCTGAGCATGCATTCTTCAAAAAAATTTCCCTCGTAATCCATGTTGAGTAGCCCGTGCACCATCTTCTTCTTTGTTAACTCTTTTAGACCACCATGATGTAGGTGACCAAGGCGGAGATGCCACAATGATGCCTTGTCTTCTACGTTGACTTGCAAACATTTTTCTCTTATGCTTCTCAGATTCAGTTTGTACATTCGATTTCTTCTCATCTTGACTCTAGCAACCAGGTCTTTCAAATGAAGTAGTCGATCTTTTAAAAAGATCAAGTAATCCTTCTTTATGAGTTGCCTTAAACACAAAACGTTGGTTTTGGGGTTTGGTACGTAATAAACATCTTGGATTGACCATATTAAGTCATTCTTTTGCAACTAATAAATCGTACCTTGGCCTATGACCTCCACCTTTGATGCATCTCCAAATGACACATTACCATATTCAATCTTTTGCATCTCTTTGACTAGGTACTCATGGCCGCACATATGGTTGCGTGCTCCGGAGTCGAGGTGCCACAAAGTTTCATTGATGATGTTGGCTTCACTTTGAGCCATCAAGAGAAGATCTTCATTCGTTTCGTCTTCCAAGGTTAGGTTGGTTTCCACCTTTTTATCAGCTCGACAATCTTTTGTAAAATGCTCTACTTTACCACAGTTACAACTTTTTTTGGAGTTGCAATCACTCACATAGTGACCATATTTGTGACATTCGTAACACTAGATGTTGAAATAATTCGATCGGCTGCCTCTTCCTCGATTGCATTCTGTTCTATGCCAATTTGGTATGCTCGACTGTCCCTTCTCTTTATAGTACCGTTCATGACTGCTGCTTTGACCATCGGGACCATTTTCATGAATTTCTCGGCCACAACCTCTACCTTGAAACTTTTGAGAATCTAGTAC
This sequence comes from Cyclanthera cordifolia, assembly GCA_037832605.1. Lineage (NCBI taxonomy): Eukaryota > Viridiplantae > Streptophyta > Magnoliopsida > Cucurbitales > Cucurbitaceae > Cyclanthera > Cyclanthera cordifolia. Next base: position 6,685 of record JBBMEG010012289.1, read on the forward strand.
ATTTTCATCTTTGATTGAAGCTTTAATTTGAAGAGCTTGCTTGACTGTCTCCTTCTTCTTCTTCTTCTTATGTTGCTCATGTTCGTCAAGAGAACCGATGAGCTCATCTACCCTGAGCGTCACAAGGTTCTTTGACTCCTCTATCACGCATACAATATTCTCAAAATTGTTGGTTAATGATCTCAAAATCTTCTCCACAACTCGCGTATCAGTTAATGTTTTTCCATTTTTGATTTAGTTGGTTCACCACAGTATGTACACATGTGATGTAGTCGGATACACTTTCCGACTCCTTCATCTTCATGCTCTCCAACTCACCACGAAGAGTTTGGAGATGCACTTGCTTGATTCGGTCGGCTCGTCTGAACTTTTTTTCTAAATACCTCACGCTTGTTTTGAGGAAGTTGCATTGGAAATCTTCTCAAAGGCTGACTTGTCAATGGCTCAGAACAACATGTATAGTGCTTCTTTATCCTTTGATCGCGTCTCTTTCAACGCCTTGTTTTAAGTCGTCCTATAACCTGTGGTATCGATTGGTTCTTCGAAACCTTCTTCGACCATCTCTCATGCATCTTGAGAACCAAGAAGAGCTTTTATTTCAGTGCTCCAATTCTCGTTGTTTGCCTTCGTTAGTCGTGGCAGCGACATTTGACCAGTCATAATCGCCATTGGCTCTGATACCAATTTGTAAAAACATCACGCTACTTTTCTTTTATGTGACTGAAAAGACAAAACACATTACTTTCTAAGAAAAACACTTTACTTATGTTTCTTAGTTGTATTTCACTTTTTATCTACAACTACTACATCTTTAGAATGAAAAGAATAATCTATTTATACGCATTACAATATTCTCCATAGCAACTATTGGCCTTTCATCTTCATAACTCTTGACATTTCAATCTTCATAACTCTTGGCTTTTCATCTTCATAACTCTTGATTTTTCATCCACAACTTTTTACCATGAGTAAATTTGTATCCCATTTGATTGTGACAATTGACAAGTCAGAATTGACATTGGTTCCTCGTGAGTTTGGTTTTATGTATCCCTTTGATCCCATATGTAAGCGCCACACTATGAAGGTTTTATTTGATAGAGAATATTGAGAGAATCCGAGAGCATTTGATAAGAAAATTAGGGTTTGGGTTTGTGTCATCTAAACAAATTATTAGTATGTTGAAGCAAATAACTGAATTTGGCTATCTGGTTCAAAAGTGAATGTAGAGTATTTTGTCGAATGATTGTAATCTTTGTCTCTTGTACGTATAACTTGCCATTTTTTTCTTCATCTCAATATGTGCTTAATTTCTTTATGATATTTGTTATTAATCTATTTCCCAACTAGTGGTGTTGGTATATTGCATGGCGAATAAATTCCTACATCGCTAAGTTAGGGGAAAGAGCTTAGGTATATAGGAGAGGACAACTCCTTGATTATTGATATGAGGTCTTTTGGGTGATGATCAAAAACAAAGTCATGAGGGGTGATTCCCAAAGTGGACAATATCATACAAGCTATTGTTAGGAGAAATCTTTGAAAAGATGGATTTTCAATTTTTCCTCAAATAATGTCCTTCATTTGGCGAGTGTTTTTTAGCATTCGTTCATCGTCGGTGATTTCTTAAATAATGTTTTCAGTGCGTTCTGGGTGGAATTGCAATTTTCTTAATTTTATGCATCTGGAACTGATTTTAAGGTTACCATTATTTTGAATTGTGGTCTACGACAGATATTTGTGTTAAATCTCAATTTGAGTAGATTCCATGACCACAATTCGACAAGTTATTTGGTAATTCATGAATTGTTGTGTTGGGAAAAAACGTTCCCTAATTATCGCAGGAATAAGCAGAAAATAACTGAGAAATTAAAAGGAAAAATAATAAAAGAAAACACAAGAATTTATGTGGAAAAACTCCTCAACCGGAGAAGAAACCACGGATAGAAAGAACTTCCACTATGTGAAAAATTGTTACAATAAGACAGAATTCTCTCCCCGACCCCAATTACATAAACACTCTATTCAAAGCTTATACTACTCACACCTTTTGCCTCACTCTCTCACTAGAGAATACAAGAGGAATTTCACTAGAGTTAGCACATCAAGCTTAAAGTACTTATAATTGGGATGCCTTAAATCTAAGGCTTCATACTTCTTTTATAGTGATTGGAGTACACCACTTTCTTTTAGGTTTCCGATTCCTTGGACCTTTCCGAATCCTTTTAACTTTTCGATGTGAGAATATCTTCTTCTAATATTTTGTTAAAATCAACAAATTCCACCTTGGCGAGATATTTGAAGAATCCACATCTACAGCTGCAATATTGTCTTCACCGACAATCATAATCCTCAAACCTGAGAACTATATCCTACTCCACAATAAAAGTAGACCACTTGAAATCTCTCATTCCAAGATTTTTCTTCTTCGTCACATGTCGATACACCTTGCTAAAATTTATGGTGCAACTTCCACCTACTTGGCTTACCTGGAAGTTCTCCATCCAAGCCAATGCTTATGTGCTAACTTGTGGAACCTCTGACATCACATCCTCTATCATGGCAAAGCGGACATACCATAAGGATGATTTTTTCTTTCTTCAAAGAGATTCACCATCTCCTCTAGCAAGAGATACCACGTTAGCATCCGAACCCGAGCCCTTTGACAAACTTGCTCTGTTAGGATAACTTTCTTTCATGTGATCAATCTGTCCGCATTCCAAGAAATCTTTCATCTGCAAAAAGTCTTTCTTCTTCTCCTTATTACTTGACTTTTTAGAACTTCGGCTGGAACCACCACTGGACCCTACTAGATCAACATCACGGCTTAAATCTTTTTATTGTCGAAGCATCACACCTTGATTTTCTCTTCCAATTCTTGCATGATCTAGATTGTTTCAACACATCTCGAACTTGCACTTGCCATAAGCCGCCGATCATCCTTTCATCAAATTTCTCAACATCAATCTTCACCACACTCGTAAAGATTGACATCTTTGCTTCACTCCTAGCAAATCACCAAATAGCGAACAAGGCTATTTACCCAGCTGTGTTTCAAGAATTCTTTTCTGATGTGGAAGCTCAGACAAAGCTGCAACCACAGAGCATGCTTATAAACTAAAAAAACTACAAACTTAAAGCTCTTATACCACTTGTTGGGAAAAAACCTTCTCTAATTACCGCAGGAATAAACAGAAAATAACTGAGAAATTAAAAGGAAAAACAATAAAAGAAAACACAAGAATTTACGTGGAAAAACTCCTCAACCGGAGAAAAAACCAGGGACAGAAAGAACTTCCACTATATGAAAATTTGTTACAATCACACAGAATTCTCTCCCCGACGCCAATTACATAAACACTCTCTTCAAAGCTTATACTACTCACATCTTTTGCCTCACTCTCTCACTAGAGAATACAAGAAGAATTTCACTAGAGTTAGCACACCAAGATTAAAGTGCTTCTAATTGGGATGCCTTAAATCTAAGGCTTCATGCTTCTTTTATAGTGATTGGAGTATACCACTTTCTTTAGGTTTCCGATTCCTTAGAAACTAATGGCAATTTGGAATTCTTGCAACTCTTATCAAAAATGCTTGATGAATAGGTTTGATGGGCAACTCTATTTATAATCCAAAAATGAGTACATATGCAAAATATAGTCTTTGACAATATAGGGATAAATACTAATTAGTTAAAACTTCCTAACTAATCAATTTAACTAATTAGTTATTTAACTAAACTAAACTAATTCTTATTATCTATGTATTATTATATTGATGTAAATAAACCTTGACGTTTAATTAAAAAATAAAATCAAAGTGTAGGCCAATTGTTTTCTAACACTATCATTTCCTATGTTCCTTAAGAAAGTGATTGCAGTAAATTTGTGACTCACATTTTTTAATTAGGAATTTTGATTAGTCTTTTATCATGGTTAAAGTTTGTTACCCTTAGATAATTTGTTTCATATTTGAGTTAAAAAAAAATTTCGGGTCTCTTTGAGTTAGGATTTTATGTACATTTTGTTCTCCTACTGAAGCTCCACATGATTATAAAGATTTTATTTGGGAGAAGCTTTTGAAGAGTTGTTAGCATTTGGCGATGAAATTAGGGTCTACTTTTATTTTGATTAGTTTTAAAATATCAAATTTATCAGAAAACTAAAATAAATATTTTTGTACATATACGATTAGTTTTTTTTTTCTTCATAAATTATTTTTGTACTTAAATTTTATTCTCTTTTAATTGTCAATTATAAATGTGGAATACATTTATTTATTTTTTTTTTTAATTAGGCAGATATTAAATATATGAAAAATTATTACATATGCAACTATTCATTAGCATTTTATAATTTTTGTAAAAAAAAAAAAAAAAAACTTATGTATAGCTAGCATATTTCCAATCGTTTTTCAAAAACTCTTGTTTTAAAATTTGTATTTGAATCAATGAATAGTTTGAAAAGTGAAGGTTAAAACTGAGAAATATCTATTTCTTGTGAATAAGGAGTTAGTCTAAGCGTGACATTACAATGAATTTCGTGAATTTGTTTCCAAACATATGATTTAACTAGATCATATTTTCTCTCTTTTTTAGATTACAATAATTAAAAGTTGGGCTAATTTCGAACATGTGACTTTATGATTCTTAAGCTGCACTAATGCTGCTAAGTTCTTGTTCTTGTCTGTCACTAGATTATACAATAAGTACTTGACCCCTTAACCATTTCCTTGATCATGCATCAAGGTTAAAGGGAATTGTGGATTACTTTACATTTTGGATATCTACCATAGATGCTAAATACGTCTTGTAATTTTCACTCTTTATATCCCTTCTTAATTTGGAAAAAGATAAGCATTTCATATCACCAACAAGTTGAAAAAGAGGTTATCTATTTGTTCTAGTTAATTGAGTTGGACCACTTTTTAGTTGGCCATTTTAGTTAGAATAAGCCTTGCTTTTATGTTTTAACATCACATAAGAAAGAGGATCAATCATTTTTCCACAAAAAAAAAAAGAATAATAATAAAATATCCCAATCACCCTCTTCTTATTATCCATACTTTGATTGAAACTTAATTACAATGAATTTTCTTTTAAAAGGAAACTCAATGTTGACCACACTGAAATTAATATTTTATTTAAGATATTTATATGTATTGGAGGGAAGATATGATTTAATTGCCACGAAAGCTTCTATTAGCCTCTTTCAAAAAAAATCTTCAAAAAAAAAAGAGTTCTTTCAAAAATGTCCTTTGACTATTGTCCTCTATTTGAACACTTTCTTTTCTTTCTTAATTCCTCTTTTTTTGTGCGTGGAAGAAAAGGTAGACCATTTTGTTTTCTTCTTGCATTAAGTTTTTTTTAATTTACAATTATTAAGGGTGGATAAGTCGAACTCATGACTCTTTAATCAATAAATCTATAAAGAAGCCGTTGAGCTATTACTCTTGGATAGACGTTTTAGTCAACATAAAAATAATCATGAAAATCTATTGTATTTGTATGTCCATGGTTCATTTAGAAATGCTAGTAGGTTTATTATTAATGAATGACACATGAAGCAAGTTTTTCAATTTCAAATCTCTCATTTTGATGAAATGATACGCAAACTAGTAATTTAAATAGATAAATCACTACCATTTCCTATCACAATGGTATCAAAAAATGTGTATTTCGATCTCAAAGAAAGATTTTCAAGTTTGGAGGTCATGTGACTACTAGCTTTATTGTCTAAGTACTAATTGTCATATCTTCCATGTTAAGGGGTAACAATCATGGAAAGTGATTTGCTAGTTTTTTTGTGGCAATTTTGATTCTTGAAGGTTTTGGGTTGTTGAATTCCTATCAAACCTTTGATAGCAAGCATTCCTTTCATGTCGTTTTCCACCACATACTTGAAAAGCTAGCATATTGCCTCCACTAGACTATCCTCTACCCCCTGCTCTGCCTTTACTCTTGGATCTTCCTCCCCGATAATCATAATTTCCTTTTTGTTAAACGTTTGAAAAAGGAGAGAGTCTAGTGGCCATAATGAATAATACCTCTCAGCTTATGTGCGACGGGGCTTAAACTCACGACGTCCTTGATTTGCCCCTACAACCCAGGCACGAAGCTGATTGGCGATCAACATTAGCACAAATTTGCTAGCGGTTAACAACCCCACGATCGAGGACATACTAACAATGTGAAATGTGATGGTTGCTAGTTGGAAGCTTCGGTCTACGATAGTGGCTCTATAGAATTTCACACACATGACTTCAAAAAAAGATGTTTCAAGATTTGTGTTGTGCTTAAAACAAGAAAAAGGTGGTTACATAGTTGATTGAGTAATGATGATCTAAAAGCTATTTTTCTTGTATACCTATTGAAAAGATCAAATAATTACCAAAATGTCATTTAGGGTCAAAATGAATATTTTACCCCTATTTTCAATAAAAGACCACCTTGCCTCTTTCGGGATAAGGTTTCTTAAGTTCATTTAGGGTCAAATAAATCATTTCAACTCCTCAAGGTATCCTGGAAGTCCAAAATCTAACCTTAACTATTATGCCTTGAAATCTTTGGTTGTAACATTAGATAACCTTAAAGAGAGCCTTCGTAAAAGGATCAGTAACATTGTCATCTGTATTTATCTTGGTGACAATAACCTCACCTCTTGCACAATTTATCTGATAAGGTGATACTACCTCTCTATATGTTTCTCTTTTATGACTTTTAGTTTCATTATAGTTAGCCACGGTCCTTTGATTATCATAATACAATGTGATTGACTTATCCCTGCGCGAAACCACTTTCAAATTTTTAAGAAAGTTTCTCAGCGATATTGCCTATTTTATAGCTTCAAAAGCAACCAAGTACTCAGCTTTCATAGTGGAATTTGAGATGCATCTTTGCCTAATGCTTCTTTAAAATACAATTATATCGTTATGCGTAAACATTGGTCTTGATGTAGATTTCCTAGAATTCTTATCAGTATAATCACAATCTATGTACCCAGTAAGGATCAAATCTTTGGTATCGTACACAAACATATAAATTCTTATTCTCCAAAGATACCTAAGAATGAATTAACATAAATTCAGTGAACCAATCCTAGATTTGATTGATATCTACTTATAATGCTTACCAATTAGCAAATTCAAGCCTTGTACACAACATTACGTACATTAAACTTCCTATTGCTAAAACATAGGGAATGTGTCTCATCTTCTCCACCACTTGAAGTTTCTTATGACATTGTTTCTAAGACATTGAGATTTATGCCTAAAAGGTAAATGACCCTATTTGAAATTTCGCATAATATACCTATTAAGAATCTTAACTATGCATGATGCCTTAGACAAGGCTAGTGTTTTTTTTTTTTTTGGACTAATCCTTCATTATTTCGATCCCAATAATGAATGAGCTTTGCCCAAGTCGAATTGGCAAGCTAGTCATTACTTGATATCAGTTAAATACCATGCATCATTCACAATTAGTAGGAATCATCTACGTACAATAACACAATTTCTACTCTTTTGTCAATGATTTTCTTGTAAATACAAGGTTCATAAAAGCTATTCTCAAAGTTATAATATTTGATCATGTCATCAAATATTTTATTCTAAGACCAGAACATTTTCTTCAATCCATAAATGGATTTAACTAGTGTGTAACATTTTTCTCTTGCCTCTTAGACTCAAACCCCTCCTATTGGTTCATGTAGATTAACTCTTCGAGATTATCATTCAAGAATGAAGTCTTGACTTCTATTTGAGAAACCAGATTATTTCTGCTGATGTCAAAAATGGTCAACTGGAATCAAGGGGATAATTTGTTTATTTCCGGTAACTAGAAGCCTGCAAAACAAAAAAAACTTTAGCCCACCGGTGTGGTGTGAGCAAAAGGACCTCTGATGCCTAAATCAGTAAAGTATTTATAAAAGTATGTAGGGTAGTGCTTATGAACTTAGAACGGCTTACAATAGTTTTTTTAGCAGTTCAACTTGATTTGAAATGGAGATGACCTGACATCATATGCAGTAGGACTTGTAACCATTCTAGCTCACTTAATGGTGGCTTAATGATCAGTCATTTCTAATGTCTACCACTAAGCTGAGAATGAATACCTGCATAACTTTTGACAGTTACTCGTAGAGGTGTAAAGGTCTTGACTTGGAAGTTACTTGACTTCGGTCAGCCTTTGCATGTCTTCACCTTCATGGACAACCCCTTAAGGTGTGGCCTTCTCGATTTAACTTTAACACATTACACCTAACATGTGCCACGTTCCAGAATATTACTTGAACTTGGTCGACTCATCCATAAGGGAGTTCTAACCTCCATTGCCAATTTTTTTAAGGTTAGCCCACTTGACCGATCTCTTTGGACGTTGGCTTTGGTCTCGATCAACCTTAAACAGGAGTCCTGGCCCACTTGGTGTAACTCTTGACCGTTATTAGCTGATCTACGCGTCACTTTGAACTCGATCGACTCCTAGGGGAGAGTCATAACATCCACGACCTATCCTTGAGAGATGAATGCCTTCTCTTTGTAACTTTCGATCACTATTGCCTTATGGCACAATGGTCTTAAGGGTTACTTGGACTTGGTCGACTCATCCACAATAGAGTTCTAAACCTATATGGCCAACCCTGTAGGATTTTGCCAACTTGAACGATCTCTTTAGAGGTCAGCTTTAGTCTTTGTCAACTCTTACAAGTCCTCACTTTCATGACGCACCCTTAAAGTGGGGCTATAGCCATATAAACGTAACTTTTAACCATTATTAGCTGATTCATTCGCTACTTTAGACTCGATTGACTCTTAAATGAGAGTTCTAACATCCACGGTCAACCCTTGGAGGGTTAAACCTATTTAGGTCAGCCCCTAAGAGGGCCAGATTGAGCTTGATCGACCTCTTAGGGGTTGCGGCCTCCTTTAGCTACCCTAAGAGATTTCAACCTCCTTTGGCCGACTCCTTGAGGTCGAATTTGGCTTGGACGACCCCTGGCGGTTGTAGGCTCCCTAGGCCAACCCTTGGGGGGTCGCACTAAACTTGGCCGCCCCCCACGGGTTATAGCCTCCCTTGGCTTACCCTCGGAGGGTCTGAACCTCCTTTGGCCGACCAATGAGGGGTCAGATTTGTCATCGGCGACCCCCTAGAGGGTTGTGACGTCCCTCGGCCAACCCCTTAGGGGTTCTGGTCTACTTTAGAAGACGCGTGAGAGATCTCTACCTTCTTTAGCTGACACCCGGGGGGTCGGATTGGGCTTGGTCGGCCCCTTGGAAATTGTAGCCTCTCTTGGCTGACTTGTGAGGGGTTTTGGCCTCATTTGATAACTCCCGAGGAGTCGAATTGGGCTTGGCCGACCCTTTGGGGGTTGTAGCCTCTCTTGGTTGACCCTTATGGGGTTTCAGCCTCTTTTGCTGACTTCTAGGGGTCTAACAAGGCTTAGCCGACCCCCAAGGTATTGTCGCATATCCCATGGCCGACCCTCGGGGGGTTTAATTGGGCTTTGGCCAACCCAGGGGGGTTTGGCCTTGTCCGGTTGTTTTGGGATATTTTCACCTGTAACATTATCCTCACTCTTCATTTCAGGGCTTCCAAAGTTGTCGAATTATGAAGAGTATTTAGTGGCTTGTTTGTCCAACGCTTTATGGGTGCCAAAAAGTCATCTCTATGTTTAATGAAACAATTACTTTAAGAATTACTTAGGTCATATTCTTATTTTCAAGAATATCTTTTCCTAAATAATATCCAAAAAGTCGATTCTTTAAGCTTACGGAAAATATCTTCTTTAAGAATAATTATATTAAAAATACCATATTCTTATTTCTATGAACAGTTTTCCCTAATAAAATTTCCATATTCCAAAAGTTACTTTATCTTTTAAGGAATATATTTTATCCTTATAGAAGTTTTTTCATAGCTTATTTTTTCCATAAAATCTCCAATCCAAAAATGCACCCTCCTTTTTATCCCCTTTGATCGAAACTTTCCTCTCACTAGGCTAAAATTTTCGCTTTTTCAAAATGTGGGAGGAGACAGTTTTGTGTTTGGAATTTTAGAAAACATCCGTTGGAGTCAATTTTTCGGTATGTACCCTCCTTTTTTCTGACTCTATGCCTAGTAAGTAGGTGTATTTTCGAAACTCTTTATCCCTTCTTTAGGCACTTTTCGATTTTTCACTCCTCGTGCATGTATGTCCGAAATTCTTAGTTACCAAATAGAACCTTCTTTCGACTACGAGACTAAGTTGCACCAACCGTTGGCCTCCTTTTCTCACAAGAGCACTCGGTGCAAGGCTTTGATGGTAGGGTCTAAACCTCAACCAGTTGTTTCCATATTGACACAAACAGACTTGGACCAACTTAGGGTCCAATATCTCATTCCGTTGAAGATCACTCTCATACTCCCATGGGACAAGGAAACGTACAACTAACCTCCTCCTTACGAGGATGCGATTTTCACTACCATGTTCGATAGAGGGGTTCGGTAGCCCCTGATACCTTCGCTTTAAGAATTCTTGAGCATGGCTGGGTTGGCTCCATCTTAGCTGGCTCTTAATACTTGGAACATCTTTTTTAGAGTTCACAACCTCTGGGTTTACACCGGCTTTGAGGATCTCTTTAGTGCTATAAACCTTCTTTCTTTGTACCATTTCTGCAAGCATTTTGATGTGTTGGTGGGATACTACTTCACGCCTCGGAGTAAGCTTTCTCCCTCCAGTGTCGAGGACTCAATGGTAGTTCCCACTACCTTCGAAACATACGTTACCTATCGTTCTCATTGCACAAATACATTTTGCATTGCACTTATATTTTGACATTGACTCCATTGCACAGGAAGTTGAGTCTCCAATCTCGGGTGCTCAATCTTTACGACCTCGTGATGACTTACCCTGAAGAGGTGACTCGTAGTGCACAGTACTTGACCATTGAGTCTACAGCCTTCTTCTAGAGTCGGTTGTGCCTGATAACTCGAACTCAAACTCTTTCATCACGTAGGAAGGATGTGTTCGAGGTATACTTTGACTAGTGTGAGAGTAGTGGAACAAGTTTTTACTTATGTTTAGTCACCATGGACTATGAACCCTCGTTGAGGCGCGTCTTCGACGCTATGACCCATCAATCATTCCATCCAGTTTTTAAGCCCCTCACCAATGACACAATGGACCTTACTTTAGGGGTCGTTCGCTTCCTGTTGATGAGGATGAAGACCTTCCCTTTCCTAAGATTTCAGATGATTTAGACGTCAGACTGAGTCCAGAATTTGATGAACCGAGCATTGCATCTGATCATGCTTCTCCTTCAACTCGGGCTAGCTCTTGTGCCCCTCGGACGCCCTTATACGGCCTTCCTTTTAGGTTTGACTTCTACTTGTTGTCAAAATCATATCGTTTAAATTTGGACCCAATAAAGGAAATGACTCTAGCTTCTGGACTATGGAGTGAGATGGAGACTTCTTCCGCGTCGTTTTTCCTATGAGACACCTCCAAGGTTTTAAAAGAGGGGGGCTCGCTTAATGCACGAGGTATATTTGCTAAATTTTAATCCAGCTATACGTTTGTATAAGTATACAGGGTGACCTTTTATTTTATGTTCGCAGGTCTTTATGCACTTTGCTTCAACTTCACACCATCTTTCTTAAGATTTGCAACATACCCGCTCGTCTTGGTCTTCTAGCTCCGATCAACTTAAGTGGGAACTAGTTTAGGCTGAAGAGGCTCAGCATGTTACCGAGGTTGCTCTAACTGACGTTTAGACTTCCACTGAAGTCGAATGAAGTCTCGTTGATTGCATGCTTAAGGAAGACTTGTCTATCATAGCTCACATTCATCGAGAATTGGCCTTTGCTAAAGGGAAGTGAAAGAACACCGATTACTTAGCCAATTTGGTGAAAGGCTCTCCTGCCATTGTGATTTTATGGAGTAACGCGGATGGGGCTGCCATTGGTTGGGCATTGGACCGAATCTACGAGGGAGTTAGATATGAACACCTATTTTCCCTCTTAAGGTCCCTTTGCACCAATACTACATAAAAAGTTGATGATCCTTCTTTGCTAGCCATTGAGTAGGGGCTTCTCAATGATCTGGCACAAGCTACTTGCTAAGATTCTCACATCTTCCAAGGTGTGCGTGAAAGAGACATCTCGGTTCGGGCCCTTTCAGTTAGGATAGATCCTGCCTCACTCGGACTCAATAAGCCAACCTCTAGTATACGTAGCTCTGGGGGGCCTTGATGGCTGTCTTTTTTTATGTACTCATTTTTTAAGTAGAACTTTTTCGAAGTATTTTTACCTTTCCAATTGTTGAGTACTTACTTTTTCTTCAGGTTGTAACTTGGAAATGAATTTTTGAATGCTAGCTTTGATCATTTCTCCTCTTGCTTACCCCTAATTTAAGCTCATGATAACATTACTATACTTAAATTAAGATAGTCTTTGATATAATGAGAAAAACTTTTATTTCTCTTATTCATTTGAAACTTGAATTACATTCTATTGAACATACTTTTTCAGGTGTACTACATTCAAATGATGAAAGATCTTGTTCCTATCCATACCTTCAAGGTAGTAGGTGCCTGGGCAAGCAACTTTGATTACCTAGTATGGTCCTTCCTGATTTGGCCCTAGGACGTCGCTGTTGAGTTCTTTCGTATTTGGCATCACCTTCCTCAACACCAAGTCACCAACTTGGAAGTGCTTTGTTTTCACTCGAGAGTTATAGTACTTGGTAAATCTTCTCTTGTAACGTGCTACCCTTATGTGAGTTGCACCCTTTCTTTCTTCTAAGAGATCTAGGGTCATTCGAAGTTACTGGTCATTTTGGGTTGGATCAAAAAACTCAATGCACGAGGATGGAAGACCCATCTTGACTTGGATACTACTTTCGCCTCAAATGCTAGTGAGTAGAAGGTTTCGCTGTCGACGTTCTAGGTGTGGTGCGGTACGCCCACAACACTTGTATGAGCTCTTCCGCTCAAAATCCATTCAAGCTTTCGAGCTTTGTCTTGAGGTTCTTCTTTATATTCTTGTTGACTGCCTCTATTTTCTCATTAACTTGTCGATAAGCTGGTGATGAGACCTTGTGCTGAATTTCTAGCTTAGAGCAGAATTTTTGGAAACTTTGGTTCTCAAATTGTTTTCTATTGTCAGTGATAAGGGTTTGGGGTATCCCAAATCGGTAAACTATGTACCTCTAGATGAAGTCAGTTACCTTCTTCTTGGTGATAATTGCTAGGGCCTCAGCTTCGGCCCACTTGGTGAAATAGTAAACTGCTACTACCGCGAACTTGACTTGGCCTCGATCGGTCAGTGTGCGTTCTATAAGGTCTACCTCCTGCTATGCAAATAACCATGGTCCCATCATCCTTGTAAGAACCTTGAGTGGCTGTCTTTGAATGGTAGAAAATCTCTAACATTTGTCACATGCTCGGGTATACTTCTTAAAGTCTTCAACCATAGTCGGCCAAAAGAACCCCTGCCTTACTAACTTCTTGGCTAGGGACTTTTCTTCTTCATGGTTACCACACAAGCCTTCATTTACTTCTCGCATTACATAAGTGGCCTAACCGAGATCTAAGCATCTAAGGAGAGGTAAAAGAGTACCCCCTCCTTTATAGCTTTATCCCCTTTCACCACGTATTTGGAAGACTTGAATTTCAGACGTCAAGCTTCCTTCTTGTTTTCTTGTAGCTTTCCCTCTACAAAGTACTCAATGAACGGTGTCATCAATGTTGTCTGTGATGATGGGGTTTCATCACTAATTTTGTGCAGCAGCTTGGTGGTGATGCTAGACTTGTCCAAGATCTCAATTGGCACGATCTTGCTCACTTTTGTTTCACAGGCAGTAGCTAACTTCACCAAGTCGTCGACATTGGCATTCTGGGACCTAGGTACTTGTTGGATTTTTACATCTGTGAATGATGCTAACAGTTGTTTGATCCTTACAAAGTAAGCCATCATTTCCCTTTCTTTCGCCTAGAATACTTCAGATGCTTGACTAACTATCAGCTAGAAGTCGCTCATGATGGTGACCTGTTTGGTTTCTTTCACTATGGCTATCTAGAACCCAACGATTAGAGCCTCATATTCAGCCTCATTGTTGAACGCTTGGAAATTGAACTAGAGGGCATACTTAATCGGTCTCCTTTAGGGGACTGCAACAACAATCCTGCTCCACAACTTTGTTGTTTCAAGATCCATCAACATAAAGTGTTCACATTGTTGGACCTTTCTAGACTCGAATTTCCTGTGGCTTCTCCATGGGTGGGGTGTGCTCCACAGTGAAATCGACTATTGCCTGCCCTTTATTGAATGGTTTGGCATTGTAATGTATGTAACATTCGTTTAGCTTCACTGCCTACTTCATCAATCTTACAGTGGCATTCGAATTTTGCAAGACTTGTCATAGAGGAAAATTGATCAGAACCGCTATCTTGGTGGCTTGGAAGTACGGAAGCAATCGTCTAGCCGATGTCACCAATTACAACGCTAGTTTTTCAACTTGAAGATAATGGGTTTTTCCATCCACCATGACCTTACTGGTGTAGTACAACGATAGTTAACATCTATTGTTTTCCTTGATCAATATCGGGCTTACTACTCTCTCTGACGTGGCTAAGTAGAAGAAAAGGTCTTCTCCTGATAATGGCTTGGAAAGAACGGGTGCAGCCTCCAAATAGGCCTTAAGTTAATTTAGGGTTTTCCCACATTTTGGGGTTCATTTCAACTTTTCCTTATTCTTTAAAATTTTGAGGAAAAGAAGGCATTTATCTATAGTTCGGCTGAGGGCCATCACGTTCCCATTCAAGCTCTATAGCTGCTTCAACGTCTAGGGAGGCTTATACACTAGCACAGCTCGGATCTTCTCTGGATTGGCTTCTCTTTGGTGCATAAGGAAATGAACTTTGCCGATCAAAATCCAAAAGCACACTTGCTCGGATTGAGCTTCATTTTATACTGCCAAATGTGTGGAAGACCTCCATCAGGTCGCGCTGATGTTCTTCCATCTGCTTACCCTTTTCTAGCATGTCATCCACATAGACATCCACGCTCTTTCCAATCACGTGGGTAAACATATTGTTGACCAGCCTTTGATAAGTTGTGCCTGCATTCTTCAAGCCAACATTGTAGCAATATAAAGCTCTACAAGTAACGAATGATGCTTCTTCTAATCCTCGGGATACATCCTGATCTAGTTGTACCCTGAGTAGGCGATTCTGAAAGTTAATAACTCGTGCCCTGCTGTCACATCCACTAATTAGTCTATGTGAGGTAATGGGAAGTTGTCTTTGAACAAGCCTTGTTGAGGTCAATGAAGTTAACACACAGTCTTCCGCTTCTCGTTTGGTTTATTTACTAGAACGACGTTAGCTAGCCACTCGAGGTATTGTACTTCCCGAATGAACTTTGTCTTTAGTACATCATCCACTTGCTCAACAATAACCTTGTTATGCTCGTGGTTGAATGATCTCCGCTTCGTCGTACCGATTTATGGTCCTGGTCGACATTGAGCATATGGACCACCACACTTAGATCTACCCCCAACATGTTGTTGGCGAACAAATCAAACATGTAAGTGTTTCTTTGTAGGAATTCCACAACACTTGCTCGCTGCTCCAACTTAGACTGGTCCTAATACTGACAGTTTTCGTTTCACTCAGCAAGGGCACAACTTCCAACTCTTTGGTGGGTTCTCCTCTACCTTGTTTTTCTCCACTCAGGAATGTACTTAAGTCTATGTGTGAGGACTTACCTTCTTCATGTGCTGGCTCTTAGACATCTTTACCTAGCATTGGATCATTTTCAATAGTTCTTACCTCTATAACTCTTATCACTCCTCGTAAGGCTATGTAGTAACACTCCCTTGAAGATAGTTATGTCTCCTCAAACTTGCCCTGCCTCCATAGGAGTGGAAACTTCATTAATTGATAGTAGGTTGATGTGACCACCTTCAACTCATGTATAGTGAGTCTTCCTAGTATTGGATTGTAGGTTGAATTATCATTCACCACCAAAAAAATCACAAAGTACATGACTATGTCTTCACCTTCGCCAAAAGTCACTGAGAGTTCAATTAAACCTTAGGGGTTAGAGTGCTCTCGCCAAATCCTACTAGGGGTGTCACATTCGGCTTAAGTCTTTCTCTTCAAATTTTCATGACATCATAAGCTTTTAATCATAATACGTCAGTCGAACTACCCTCATCAATGAGGATTCTCCTAATACGGATGTTGGAGATAGTCAAGGACGCCACCAATGCGTCATTGCGGCAGCCTCGACGGTAGTGAAGTTAGTAGCTCATTCGGAGTTGCCATTACCCATAGTTATTCACTTCTCAGCACGCCTCTGGCCTATCTACTTTCTCTTTCCGAATTCAGTTGGACTTCCCTCCAGCAGATCCTTCAATGATTGTTCTGATCTCTTGAGGTGGTGATGAATTTTTGCCTCTCCTTTTCATGTTAGGGGAGTCGGACACTTTTTCACCTTCTCCAACTACTTGTCCAGACGTTCTCTTCGGATGAGGGACTCCATAAACTCTTTCAGATCGTGATCTTTGTGAAATAGGCAGTGCTTGCCCTTATTTCTCTTGTTCGACCCCACTTTGATTCGGCTTGGCCACTTCAAATTCTTTTTATCTCAAATTTCTATCAAGATTTGCTCTACTTGAACCACGGTTAGAGTGTATTTCACAAACAGACTGGGTGGCTCCCCCTTCTGGTTAATCTTCTTTTATTTATTGGATATTCCTCCACCTTTCGCTTTTACAACTCCTTGTAATCACTCACGGCAACTTGTTGACTTCTCACACTCTAGAATGAAGCGTCTTCCTTCAATGCCTCCTCGAGAGCTGACCAGCTCCCCGTGATTACGTATTTTGGCTTTCGAGTCAGCAGCTGTACATATGTGAGTGGGGCTTTCTTCCCTAGCGACCACAAGAACTTCTCATCTTTGAACCCGACCACAACTGTCGCAAGGGTCGTATCATCGGTATACCCTTCAACTTGCAATGTCTCATTCTTGAAGTGTGCATTGAACTTCCGAAGGGTCTCATGGCTCCTTTACTTCACAGTCAATACATGGGTGACCGGATTCTTTTGATCTCGCTCATCCAAGAACTGGGTGACCAAAGCTCTAGCTAGCTCCCTGAATGAGGCAATGGACTTTTGTTTGAGCTACCTGAACCACTTGTTGGTTGATCTCAGACTTTATGGAGTTCTGTCCTTGCCTGATAAAAATCTAGGTGCTCTACAGGATCCTTAAACTCGTCATATGATTTTATTGTCTGAAGGTTAAATTTTTTTGGGACAGACTCCTCTATAATTTCGTTAGTGAAGAGAGGGTCGACCTGATCGACTAAATTGTCCAGGTCAAGTTAGTTCTGGTCTTACGCTTTTTTCATATCCCCCAACTGATCTTGAAGGAAGCAAAGCTAAGCAAACTAAGGTTGGTCCTCGACTCTGACGGGTGTTGCTTTCTTCTGGTGCTGGTTGATCACGACTCTAAGCTTTGTTCCCAAGTCTTATCTCGTCTTCTAGGCACTTGAGGTCTCTAAAAGGCGTTAGGTGGATAACCTTTGAGAGGTGCTCCATGGCTGGCTGCTTCTGACCGATTATGTTTTGGAGCGTCCCTCAACACTAGAACCCATTTTCTAGAAGACTGACTATTCCTTCCTCTGATCATTATCGTCGAATCAAAGTCGTTCGGTCGGTCTCTAGTTTCGAGAAGGAACTTGTCTCAGAGCCTCTAGGGCTGGGGCTTTGTAAAGGCCAAACCCAGACTACGATCCCATGTTAATCATTTGTCCCTCTTATTTTCAGTATCGGTAGCTTTTTCACTAAAATCTGACACCCTCAGCTACACCATCTGACTAGCTCTGCACGGCCAATCAGAGTTGTGCAGCTTTTCGTGCGCCGCCAACCATTTCTGTCGCGACACCATCGTCTTCAGTACGGTCAATTCTCGTGTTTCATGCAACGCCGGTGTCTACGAACTAGCAATTATCATGTTGCACATCGTCAGTCGCCTGCCATCTCA
This sequence comes from Cyclanthera cordifolia, assembly GCA_037832605.1. Lineage (NCBI taxonomy): Eukaryota > Viridiplantae > Streptophyta > Magnoliopsida > Cucurbitales > Cucurbitaceae > Cyclanthera > Cyclanthera cordifolia. The sequence goes on from JBBMEG010012289.1 coordinate 24,707, forward strand.
AATTTTGTAACCTTGTTGTAGTGGTGCAGAATCCCTCGGCTCCATATTCATCCACGTAGCACCGAGCCTATAGAATTGTCACTCGAATCACCAACGCATCCCAACCTAGTCGGTGCACATTCCGAACCTGATTTCTACCTCAGCGTACGCCAGGTCGATCTAAGCCTACAGTCGTTGTCTCCTACGCGTGTTACTCATGCGTCGTCGTATGTCGGTTATTGTTCTGGCCATGCGTTGCCGACTTCCGCTGAAAAAATTTTAGATAATTGTTTTTGGGTAATTTTGATGCTTTGAGTTTTATTTTGATAGTCTTAGGTGCTAATTTTGACTTGTTAACCCTATTTTAGCCAGTTTAACTTGGAAAAACCTCTAGAAATCGCAATTCGAGCATTATAAGGTCAAATGAGCGGTTTTCGGTCAAGGGAAGGAAATCTTATCCTTAGCTTAGGGTCTTGTGGATAAATATAAGCATGTGTAGGATGAATTAGGTGGAAGTATACTTATTGATTGCATTGATTGCCCATTTTGTTGCGTGACGTTTATTGAATGTTACTGGTATGCTATCAATATATATATATGTTAAGAGGTGAATTGGATGATTGATTTATGATAAACTGACATGTTTCCATGATACAACTGTTGGGTTTGATATGAATATGTGTATTCGTCTTACATATACATCCATGAAATTCACAAGTAAGCATCGTATTGAAGACCCGGGACTGGCATTGCCCTGCAAGGGTAGCCTCATAAGTGTAAATCCTCACCTAAAGAAGGCCCAAGAGTGGTATATTCCGTTAAGATAGCCTAGGTGTCACCATTATTTTTCTGTTGAAGACTAAGTTTTAGGGCCCTATTTTAGGCCCGAATATTATCATTGATCATGCATTTCCTTGTGGCATTTGCTATATATATTCATGCTTATATTAATCTTGATTAGAAATCTAACTGGGTATAACAACTCACCATTTTCTCTATGGGCCTCCATAAGTACGCACGGGCTCTACTAGGATGGCTAATCAGGAGCAGTGAAGACCATGGGCCTATCTTGTTGTGTATGTTTATTTTGTTTTGTTTTGTTCCGCATATAGTTTTGTATGAATTTTTACTTTGAGACATGTGCTGGATATATGTTGTTTCACTGTTTTCTTCGGTTTTGAAATTGGGTACCCAACTTTTACGTTTTATGAACCATTAACATTTTATTAATAAATGAGGTATTTTATTCATCATATCTCAATGTTTAAAGGTCGTATACTCATGCATCTAGGGTAAAGGCCTAGATAGAACTATAGTCTGGGTTGGGCCTTTACAGGCTTTCCCTTTGGTAGGGTCCCGAACCAAAAGCGATGACTTCTCCGTCGCAGCTTTCTTCTTGATAGATCTTCGCCTCGTTGCCTCTTACGGTGCTTGCTGATTTTCGACAGTGGCAGCCGGAGCTAGAGGAGGGTGTTGGAGTAGCTCCATCAGACGATCCAAGTTCTCTGCCATTCTTCATACTTGTTCTTCCAAAGCCACGAATTTCAGATCTGCACGCTCCAATTCTTGCCTAATTACTCCACCTTCAAGATTCGGGTTATTCTCGATATGAATGACAGCATGCCCTCTGATGGCAACTCTCCTTGAAGCATTCTCCACATTCGACTCTCCATCGACATCATGGTGGCTGTCATTCTCAATGTTTGACATCTTTGCAAAAACAACGTAAGGATCTATCTTTTTTGGGTAGAACAGTACTCGTCCCCAGTGTTTGTTACCAGGAACGATAAGTCTGTAAAATTATAAAAAAAAACTTTAGCACACCGTTCTGGTGTGAGCCACAGGGCCTCAGATGCCTAAGTTAGTAAAATATTTATGAGAGTATTTAGGGTAGTGTTTTAGAACTTAGAACGGGTTACAAAGGTTGTTAGGGCAGTTCAACGAGGATTGAAATGGAGATGACCTGACTTTTTAAAGTAACCAAACTTGTAACTGATGCAGCTGAATTTATAGTGGCTTAATGGTCAGTCATTCCAAACGTCCGCCAATAAGCTAGGAATGAATACCGGCATAACTTCTAACTGTCACCCTTAGAGGTGTAACGGTCTTGACTTAAAAGTTACTTGGATTTGGTCAACCTTTGGAGGTTGTCACCTCCATGGCCGACCCCCTTGGGATGTGGCATTCTAAGTGTAACTCTACGACATTACACCTAACAAGTGCCATGTTCTCGAATGTTACTTAGACTTGGTCGACTCATCCATAGAAAAGTCCTAACCTCCATGGCCGACCCTCAGGGGGTTATCCCACTCGGCCGATCTTCTTGGAGGTCAGCCTTGGTGTCGGTCAAACCTTACGGGTCCTCACCTTCATGGCTTGCCTCTAAAGGGGGGTATTAGCCCACTCAACGTAACTTCTGGGAATTATCAGTGAATCAAGTCGTTACTTTGTACTCGATCGACTCCTGGAGGAGAGTTCTAACCTTCAGGGCCTACCCTCGAGGGATCAAGGCCTTCTCATTATAACTCTCGGTCACTGCTACCTTACGGCACCATGGTCTTAATGGTTACCTAGATTTAGTCGACTCGTCCAAGGGAGAGTCCTAACCTTCATGGCCAATCATGTGGGTTTCTGCCTACTCGACCCATCTCTTTAGAGGTCGGCTTTAGTGTCAGTCAACCTTTATGAGTCCTCACCTCCACAACTCGCCCCTAAAAATAGGTCTTAGCCCTCTTGGCATAACTTTTGACCTTTTTTAGTAAATCCGGTCGTCACTTTGGACTCGATCGACTCATAGGAAAAAGTCTTAACCTCCACGATAGACTCTCAGGGGTCAAATCTACTCTTGCCAGCCTTTGGGAAGGTCGGATTGGCCTTGGTCACCATTAGGGGGCCTGGTAGCCATGGCCGACCCTCGGAGGTCTCGACCTACTTTGGTCGACCCTCGCGTGGTCGAAATGGGCATGGCCGACCGCTAGGGGTTGTGGCCTTCATTGCCCGACCCCTACGGGGCTCGACCTTCTCTGGCCGACCTTTCGGGGTGTTGGATTGGGCTTGGCCAACCCCCTTGGGGTTGTGGCCTCCCTTAACCGACCCTCAGGGGGTCGAATTGAGCTTTGGCCGACCGCTTAGGGTTCGTGGCCTCCCTTGGCCGACGTTTGAAGGGCTTTGGCCTTGTTCGGGTATTTTGGGATATTTTCGCCTATAACAATTTCTAATCTTTCCTTTGTGTCTGACACACGTGTGCGTTACATACGTCTTTCCTAACTAGGTGAGATTTGACTATTAAATCCTAAAAAGCAGCTTAGATGTTTTATAGAGCTATTAAAAATGAATTTTTATAATCACTCTCTAACCACCTCATACAAATGAGTTATTACTACAATTTCTTCTTTAAAATAACTCAAAATAACCCATCATTTCTAATAACTCAAAATAATCACTTCATAATTATTATCCAAACATTTACTAAGGTTTCATCAACTATCCTAGATGATGAGTTTCCAGCATCCAATGTTGATAACCTGTCAACAACTCTTGTTGACCTACCTGTAACAACTCTTATTATAGAGTTTGTAACATTAGCCGAAGATAATTCTTTCAACACTTATGTCGACCAAGGGTTATGGTCTCTAACATAATTCTATTACAAGAATGTAGTGTTTGTCGAAACAAACACCTTATTCTCTTTAAAACTGTAAAAGTACCTTCATCTTGTTTAAGCCTACTATGGGATAGTTCTTAACTACAGGCGATAGGGGTGGATAGGTTGTCATAGCTTCTAGTGAGGGCCAACATCAGCTATGTTTAATGTGCACATTTATTGAGTCAGTTTAGGCCTGTGGACCAGGGGAGTCAGTGTAGACCTATACACAACTATGTCTAGAGTAACGATGACGAAGAATAGTAGAAGCACACCTTTAACCCTTCCGCTCCCTCCAACTTTTCTATCAAATTTGAACTCGGCTTTTATTTTAGCAATTCTAATCAAATAAATATTAATTTGTTACACTTTGATGTGTATAGGGAAACTTAGAAATATAGAATTTTGTGAAAATGGCACCATAAGAATTTAGAGGTTTAGAATTGTCATTAAGTTGTTTTCTATTGTTTTTAAGAAGAAAGTTGACCAACCTAGAAAATTTTGATTTCAAAATAACG
>JBBMEG010012300.1:0-29074 GCA_037832605.1 Cyclanthera cordifolia
TTGATGAATTCTCTGTAGTTTCAAATCTATGGATCTTTGAAAATGAAAGAAAGCTTTCCTATTTATACAGCTTCTATGGACTCTAGGCTTGGACCTTGATGAGCTTTTGAGCTTGAGCCTTGGGATTGACCCATTGGACTGGTTTACATGGACATTGGTCTTCATATAAACTTAGGTCACCAATTAAACTTGTGTCTTATTTAATTTTGACCAAATTTCAAAATAAAACAAACTTTTGATCCAATTTATTTTGAGAAATATTATCTCAAAAGTTAATTTAATTTTGTAATTAAATTTGAGATGATAATATGACAATTTATAATTGACCGAACATTAGTATTTAAAATTAAAAAACTTGTTCGGGCGTAATTTTTAAAAGTATTTAAAATAAATATTTATTTCAAATATTTATGATTGGAATCAAAACTTTTAAACTTAGTTTTTTTTAGGAGCAGTTGGTAAATACTTTTTTGAAACATGAGCGCAAATACACATACCAAACATTCCTCAGTTTCTGGCGCGGGGAGCAACAGTGGGAGCTTCGATAATGTCCTCTCTTCTTCTCCGGTCAGTTCCTTCTGCTCTCTCCACACTCTTCTCTAAACCCTCCGCCGCCACCGCCACCACCGCCGCCATCTCCGCCGCTTGCTTCCGACAAGTTAAATCCAACAGTTCAATCTCTCTTACTCGCCAACCTCCTCATCGTTCCCGATCTCTCACTCCCTCGGCTTCAGTTTCCTTCTCTCGCTCCTATACCTCCGCCATTTCCGATCTCTCTGAGGTTGGATTCGATGAAAAAGACGAGGAAATTGAAGATAAAGACGAAGATTTTGAACCGGAAGAGGCCGAGGCCGTTGGGGATGAATTGCTGCAAACTGGTGCGGCTTCGGATTTGTCTTCGTCGGCGGTGGATGGAAGTGAATTGAAGAATATTCCGAGCTTGACGGTGAAGGAGAAGAAGGATTTGGCATCATACGCTCATAGCTTGGGGAAGAAACTGAAGAGTCAGTTGGTGGGGAAGTCTGGTGTCACTTCTGGCTTGGCTACTTCGTTCATCGAGACACTTGAAGCCAACGAGCTTCTCAAGGTTCGTTAGTTCTTTTAATGTTCTTTTCTCTGTTTGATGCCATTCATAGAGTTTGTTGTAGTTTATGAAATTAGGGTTTATAAAGCATCTATTTGAAGGGAACCACTGCTATGAATTTCAATCGTCTTTGCAGTTTTTTCTCCTCTGCTTATTGTTCAATTTGAATAACAAGGACAATCGGGACATTAACTGTTTGATTGTAGTTAGGATTGCAATTACATTGGTTGAGATATGCCTAGAACTATGTTGCCCTACGATTACATAGTCGGAAATCTTGCTGCCCGGTCAGCGAGTCAGAGCCTAGGGGTAACGCCTCGGTGGAGGCTCGGTGGCAACACCCTCAAAAGTTAGATGAAATTGTATTTGAACTTATATATTCGTATTTGAGCTTTTATTTAATTGGGCCGAATGTTGTTTTATGATTTTATGGGAGTGTACTATATGAACTCCTCATAAAATCTTAGCCCCTCTTTGATCTATATTCTCGTATTCGTTCTACTCTAATAAAACCTTTCTTCTCTCTGTCCGGAGATGTAGCTAATACATCGTTAGTGAACCATGTATATCTATGTGTTGTTTCTCACTTTCACTTTATTGTTGTTTACATTTTCATAACAACATTGTTTCTTGTGGAAAAAAAATTTGTTAGTTGGATTGTAATTTTCGATTGCTAATATAGGAATGTTTTTTGGTCGATCAACTGAAAGGGAATGGAAAATGTTTCTACTTGAACCATGGTGGGAAGGAAAAACTATAGATTGGTCTATTGTTCAATAAGTGTCACTTAAATAATAAAGGAGGGAGAGTAAGCAAATTCATTTCAAAAGTCATGGTGGTCATGTCAAAGGGCAAATAATTGACATGTGTTCATGACCTAGAGGTTGCAGGTTCAGGTCCTCTCATCTCCAAATATAGTTGAGTCAAATATTGTCTTGTCACCAGTATGTAAGTTGACTTGGTCTATATTAAAAAATGCGTTCCTAAGTTATCATATGATTAATTATGGGTTCAAACTAGTATGAGTTGGTCTGGTTTTGGGATCTAAGAGATTTTGAGTTTGATCCATGATGATCACCTACTTTGGAATTGATTTTCTACGAGTTTCTTTGACACTCAAAATTGTGGATTAGTGCGTTTTGTAAGAATAATGGACGTACGTGTAAGTTGGCATGAATTCACGGATATAAAAAGAAAATCATGATTAATTTATCATTGATCAAATTGTTGATAGATTGGGGAAGGCTCTTTCCATTAGGTTAGGATTACGACTTAGGTATTAAAAAGATTTGAATGGTTGAGTGGCACAGTGATTGAAAGCTTGGGCTTTGAAGCCTGTGGCATTAATTTGTAGACACCTCCCCCTTATCTCCATTCCTTCGTTGTCTTTCGGTGTCTGGCCAACAGACGAGCGTGGTTACCCCGAATATAGTGAAACAAAGATTCGATTTCCGAGTTAAAAAAAAAAAAATTGAATGGTTTCTTTCTCTTCACACTTCATTGGTGTCAGCAAGGACTGTGAACAGAGTCTCAGAATTCATATGTTAATTCATTTTTCCCTTCATATAATTCCCTTAGTTTTAAATCTACAAAGGTAACGATCATCTTCATGTACATCAGTACATGTATTCTCCTCTTGTACTTCATTCATCTTTTGTTTGAGAAGTTAACCTACTTTATGAAGTAAACATTAGTGATAAGCAGACATTTAAAAAAACTATCTTGATTGAAGCTTCTTTATTCTACTTTTTACTAATTTTGGCTATTTTTTTCTTCATAACCCTTGTTTTCTTTCATTTCTTTTTCTTTATGAAAATGTGGTTCATTTTTTTTTTAAAGAAAAAGAGTGCTATAGAGTGCCATTTCTGGCTGGTTTGATTTGTTTATGAAGAGGAATGTAAAACCCCTGTAATTCAAATGTGGTTTCAGTCTGTAAACTTGACTATCTATATTATATCTATCTCTCTCTCTCTCTCTGAAAAGGGATATTACCTACGATCTATCCCGTGAAAATGGTCGAGGCGTGGGTAAGTTGAGCCAAAAACTCAAAAACATTTTTGGTTTGATTGGTTCTGTTTATAAGAGAAATGCAGACCCTTGAAGTTAAATTGTGGTTTCTGTCTACGAACTTGACTAATGCCTTCAATTTATATTTTCTTTCTATTTTAAATCCTTAACTTTAGAAAGTTCTTAGATCAAACTAGAATATAAAAGGTTCCACCATTGAATACAGATCAAAGTTCTGGGGAACTGTCCAGGGGAGCTGGATGATGTGGCGAGGCAATTGGAGGAATCAACAGGCTCCGTGGTGGTGAGCAAAATTGGCAGAACTGTTATTATTTATAGGCCCAGCATCACAAAAATGAAAGCCGAGGAAGAAAAACGACGAGCTCGAAAAATTTATGTGAGAAATGAACCCGACCGGGTGAAATCCATTTTGCAGGTAAATTCAACGGTTCACATTCTTAGATTCTTCATCTTTACAAAGTTACAAAGTTTTTACCATGCTTTGATAATCATTTAGATCCGGTTGGATAATCATTTTGTTTTTAAAAATTAAGTTTATAAAACTACTTTCATCTATGAGTTTTTTTTTTGTTATGTTAGCTAACTTTTGTCAATATTTTCAAAAACCATTCCATGTTTCCAGAACTAAAAAAAAGCAAAAAAGCTTGTTTTTTGTTGGTTAAATATCATGTTGGTCCCTAGATTTTCATGTTTATTTCATTTTGGTTCCGAACTTTTAAATGTTGAATTTTGGTCTCTAGACTTTTATCTTTGTTTCATTTTGGTCTCTGGACTTTAAAATGTCTAATTTTTGTCTGTTAAAATCAGTCGTCTCTCTTCTTTTTTTAATTTATTATTTATTTTTTAATATCCGTGAGTGTTGAAGTCACTTCTCGTTTGATAACTATTTGACGCTTATATTTACTTAAATTCTCTACCTAAGGTTTCATCATCTCTTAAGTTTGTATGTGAATTCCAAACAAATTTCAGAAACCAAAAACACAAATATTTAGAAACAATTTTTTTTTTTTCTTTTAAATTTTGGTTTTGTTTTCAAAAACACAAGTAAAATGTAGATATCAAAGTCATGAAAATTATGCGTTGGAATAGTAGTTGTAGGCTTAAATTTCAAAAGCAAAAAATGAAATGGATATCAAACGGGAATTAAAAAAATAGCTTTCAAATACTTGTTTTAGTTTATGGAATTTTGTTAAGGATCTAAAAATTTAGGTAAATATAAACTTAAATTAAAAAAAAAAAAAAAAAATCAAATAGTTATCAAACGATATTTTAGTTTTTGGTTTTTGGAAATTAGGACTTTCACTTGTGGATTTACTTGCTTTTTTTTATCTTTTCTTTTTTTACCTGTGTTTTCAAGAGCCTAAGCTATCTCGTTTTTGTTTATGGAATTCGGTTAAAAGTCCAAATGCTTTTCTAAGAATTATGAAATTTTCACTAATTTTTAAAAATGAAATAGTTATCAATCAGGACTGTCTAGTTTTCACTTAGATTTGAATACTTGTATCGATGCAGAAGAAATTACAAACACCCGCGAGCTCGAACCGCAGTGGTCGTGGAAGCAGCAGTTTGATCTGAAGTAGGATTCAGTGATTTACTTATACCAAGTTCATTGTGGGAGAGATTTCGAAATTCAAGTTTTGACCTCCTTGAGTAAGGCACTTTCTTTCTCCTCAAATACTATTACACCTGTTTTCATTTAATTCTTTAATATAGAGATTTTACGGTTTACTTTGATTTAACAATTTATACAATAATAATAAAAATCATGGTTCAAACGCGGATGAGTTGGCAAGAAAATAATAATAAAAAAATTCAAACTTTTTTAAAACCTCTCTTCACCTCTTCTTCATCTTCCCTCTCTCACCAATTTTTCTAACCATTTCAAAATAAATAAAAAATCTAGCCCAACTGAAGGTTCAGTTTTCTTATGAATTGGTGGAGATGAGCAAGATGAACTACAGAACCTCCAATTCTTTCTTTGAAAAACAAGCAAAAGCAGGGCAATTGCTTGAAATAGGGTTGGGCTGGACTCAATTTTTTATTTTGAAATAGAAGGGACAATGGGTGAAAGAGGGTAGATGAAGGAGAAGAAGATGAGAAGGGAGGAAGAAAAAAGTTTGATTTATTATTATTATTATTATTATTATTTTCTTGCCCGCTCATCCAATTTTGAACCATGGTTTCTTTTTTTTTTAACGGACTATTTTTAAGCTTTTTGCAAAGTTGAAGGATCAAACTTAGATTTTTAAAAGTCTAGGGACCAAAATAGAATTAAGGGGATGTTTGAGGGATAAAAATGATATTTTAACCTTAACATATTCATAAATATCACATCATACAAAAAAAAATCAACAAATACTTTTTACTGCTCTTCTATAATCGCTTTTCATCCCAACAAAATATTAATAATCACTCTATCTAATCATTCTACTAAAACCCAAACAAATAAGTTATTAACCATCTCTCAAAATAAATACTCTATAAAATTTCAAACAAACACCCGTAAAAAAAACGTAATTTAATTGACATAACACAAACTTAAATCACGAGTTTGAGTTTTTCTCTAACTTTGGTATTAGATTAAGGACGTCATGCATAGCACCATTATCAAATATTGTGGCAATTAAAAAAAAAAAGAAAAAAAGAGAAAGAATTGAGAGTCTCGTAAACAAACATTTGATTATTAGTAGGTACAATATCAAATTTATTTGGTTACTCAAAAAAAAAAAAAATCAAATATAATGACATTTTCTTTTCTAAACAAAACAGAAAAAGAAAGTATTTAAATGCAATATCAATAGTAGTAAGAATAACAATAATACAATTCTAAGAAGCGTTTAACTAGTATGGTGAAGAGAAGTTTCGAATATCAATTTCATAAATTTTTTTTTTTATAAGAAGCGTTTAGCTGGTTGTGATGAGATAATATGGGATGAAGTAAGAGTTACACCAAATAATAAAACTACTGCACCACCAATCCTTTCGGTACTTTAAAATATCATTTGGTCTAATATAATTTTGATATTTGTTCCATAAGATCCAATTTTAATTTTTTTCATGCACCAAGTCTAAAATTGTATACTTCAAAGTTTTGAAATCAAAATTGATCCAAACCCATAATAAAATTATTAAAAAAAAAAAAAAAAAAAAAAATCAAGGATCATTATTAATACTTTTTCTTATTATTATAAGTAATGTTAGATAATATTTGAATGGTATACTATAGCTATACAATTTGTTGCGTTTATGCCAAAACGAGCATAGTTCAACTGACAATAGTGATGTACTAGCATCTTGAGTCTTATTTGTATCATCTTCTGCTTAGGATTTGTGGTCCTCTCTTTCAATTTGTATTAAAAAAAAATGTTGTTTATTTTTTAGTTTAGTTCTTCTAATTTAAGAATCTAAAATTTAGTCTATATTGGTATTAAGAAAGTTAGATGTTTTTTTTTGAAATTACAACAATTGAGGGGTAAGAGATTCAAAACAGTGACCTCGTGATCATTGGATATACACAAATACTATTGAATTACTTCTCTTTTGGCATAAGAATTCAATCTCAATAAATTAAGATTTAGTCTCTAAAATTTATGATGTATAAATGATGCGTTTTTTTCACTAATCAATTACTTATCTCACACGTTCATCATTGAAACATGATTAACTCACTTATACCTATTTGTTCATTAATAATTACGAATGTCATACTTTTTTTTTTTTTTTTTTTTTTATTAAAGCACATGATTTAAATTCTTATTTTTCAAATCAAATGTACTATTCTAATTCTCAAAATCTTTATATTCTAGTTTTTTTGGGATTAAACTCTAATTATAAGAATCACATATATAATTTATCCTATTTTGAAAACAAGATCGAGAAAAGGGTATATTATTGCTTTTAGTTAATGATAACAAAGTTGAAGCCAACCCGAGTAATAGCTGACAATATTAATATCGATCTAATAATCAAAAGGTTACGAATTCGAGTAATCCACTTTCTTGGTTGAAACCTTAAAAAATCAATTAATTAATTAATTATATATATATATATATATAGACACACACACACACAAAGGCAAATAACAATTTGGAAGTACTAAAAAAAGGTAAATAATAAATTTAGTTCATTTGATTTGATGAAATCTAGAATTTAGTCCCTATAGATTCAAAATCTAGACTTTAGTCCCTATGATTTGAAAAGAAATTTACAATTTAGTCCATATGATTTGAAAAATTAGAATTTAGTCCCAAATGTTTGATAAAATCTAAAAAATAGTCATCGTTTGTAATTTTTGTGAATAAAATAAGTAGAAGTTAGTTATTCTTGTGTTTAATGATAAGAGAGTGGGATAAGTAATTAATTGAAAAAAATATATAATTAATACATCACATTTACATACTTAATTTGACTACGATTTACGAATAACATGGTCTATTTTTTAGATTTTATCAAATCATAGGAACTAAAGTCTATTTCTTCAAATCATAAACACTAAATTTCATATTTTTTCAAACCAGAATAAATTCTATAATCTCTAACTAAAGAAAACTAAGGTCTAGATTCTCAAATAACAGGGACTAAACTTTAACTTTGATGAAACTATAGGGACTAAATTTATAATTTATCCAAAAAAAAAAAAAAAAAAAAAAAAAAAAAAGAATAAGGAAGGTTTAACAAAAAATTGAGGAACAATTTCTCCTCAAAGTTCTGATCTGTGATTTATATATCCAACGGCTGAGATTAGCAGCCACCAACTTATGTCTTTTGTATTTATTAGCAAAGTAAATGTTGCCAATAATGCTCCCAATACCTTATTCGCGCATATGAGGCAAGTTAATTAAGTCAATTGTTGTACTAAAATAATAATAATAATAATAATAATAATAATAAGTTAATTGTTTTTTTCATGAGGCCATTAGTTTTTGTGAGTCGTAAGTATAGTTCAACCGGTATGGTGTATTTGAGGAATACTCCTTTAAACTTCTCAACGTTCGAAATCGGTAAAAACTCTTAAAATAAAATGCTTTTGAAGTATTTTAAGTCTAGGTCTCGGAACTTGGTATCAGATTCTCGAATGTAGTAGAGTCCAGTTAAAGCCAATACAAACAAATTTAGTTGGATCTGTAGTACTCGTACTTGAGTCAGATAGTTTTGATTGATCGGTTATCTAATTAAGAAACAACCACCAATTTTGGACTCTCAAGAAATCCAATTATTTGTTTATATATTTAGTTTTTTTTTTTTTTTAGTAAAATCAATTTAATGTTGAGTTTTTAAATTTTTTTTTTTAAATTTTAACCATTGTAGAAGGATTGCACACTTTTAACTTTTTTGGTTGAGAGTATATGCCTCAAGTAAATGTTTGGATTGAGAAATTATTTATTATTAATATTTCATTTTTTTTTCTTTTTAATATCTTTTAGTGAGAAAAAAAAACTGATGGATGACATGATAATAATCCATATATATAGTCTATAATTCCAAGTGTTTATAACAAAAATAATGTATAGATAAACAGTCAAAATAAATAAAATTTGAACCATGATCCTCAAAATTAATGGCAAATCTCCCCTTACATATTGTAAAAATACACCAAACTTTTACAAAACTTTATCACTTTTCCCTATAAAGATTGAAAATATAATGGCTAAAATGGTTCATAAACTTTTTAGATTAATTTAGTTTTGATTCTTAAATTTTCAAAATGCTGATTCTCTATTTTTATATTTAGGTTCATGAAATTTTAAAATGACAACATTAATTCGCTCTTTGCTATTTTTTATTGACGTCGTATATGTCATTTCTAAGTTATGGATCATTTGCAGATGCTTGGAGCCTGGAGGGTTAGTGTTTCGACCTCAACTTGGAGGTAAGTATATGTGATTCTTTTCTTGTACATTGTTATATGTTAGATAAATTTTTAGAAAAATTGCGAGTTGTTAGTTGAGTTTCACTCCTTTAAGAATGAAATGTGAGTTGTTAGATGTGCTTCATTGTCTTTTAGAGTATTGTATGCGTTGTTAATTGTATTTTATTCCTGTAAGACTAAATGTGTGAGTTTTTAGAGGCGTTTTATTGTTTTTTAAAGTATTGTGTGAGCTGTTAGTTGTGTTACATTCTTTCAAAAGTGCAGTATGAGTTGTTAGATGTATTTCACGGTCTTTTAGAATGATTTATGGGTTTTTAAATGAGTTTTTAGTTGTGTGTCATTTCTTTCAAAGTTCATTTTAAATCGCTAATTGTATTTCATTTCTTTGAGAGGACATCTATGATTGTAGGTTGAAGATAACAATACACCCTAGCTACACACGATTGTTAGTGTGGCGAGTTGGTGCATATGTATATGCTCAATAGTTTGAATGAATAAATGTACATTATTATTTCTACTATGTTGCTTGTGGGTTTATTTTAAGTCGAAACGTGCTTGAGTACGGAACCATGTTTTGTCCTATCGAAAATTGAAGGGTGATTCATCGACTATAAGAATCTTGTTAATATTTTATTAGTTTAGTGTAAGATTTTTGAAGTTATATGTACGAGTTCATACCGTTAACTCAACAAAGATTTTTGAAGTTATATGTACGAGTTCATACCGTTAACTCAACAACTATCATTTATTTAAGTTACAAGATAACTTGTTCAAGCATGAAATTAGTGTGAAGATATTAGTTCTTGGACATGATGATATTCTCTGTGAGTTAATGTGTTTGTGATTGGAACTTACAGTGGATAACCCTTGCGTCTAGGCTCCTAGTTGTACTCTGAGGGGTCAGGTTGTGACTTTGAAGTTTCATGACATCGACTAGTGAGACTCCTCGAGTATTGCCACGAGTTTTGAAACGCTTGACACAGATGCCCGAGAGTCGGGACGCTTACCCGTTTGTTTGTGGATGTTATTCTTAGACTTTTAATTAACGCTTGTCTTGTTCTATATGCTGCGTGCACCCCGTGCGGGGTTTCTCACTGAGTTCTCATAGACTCACCCCTTCATTTTATGTTGGCTATGAATTTAAAACCATAGTTGCAGGTACGCACCAGGATGGATGACCGACAGTTGAGGATAGACCTGGGGGGAAAATGAGTCTGTTGTGTCTTATTTATAGTTGTTTACTTATAGTCGAGTCGTAACTCCTTCTGCACGAACTGTTCAATAACTTAGTTTGAACTGTTTTAGTTTTAAAATTGAGATCTCGAGTTCTTTTTATTTGTTGACTGCCTTGATAGGATAACTTTTTTGTTTGGAACTTGCAGGGTCATTTTAAATGCATTTTGAAATGTCCAGGTTCTGTTTTACAGGTTTTACAGGTATGAGTTTCCCATATTTTAGAGGAAACTCTCCCGAAATTTTCTTTAAGATTTTCATGCATTGGTAACTTCCGAGCCATAACCTAACGATTATGTACCGGGTTGTTACAGGTATCCTAGCGCGACTTGTATGACTGTTAGAGAGACATAGGTCATTCAATTGGTGAAAAAAACGTGTTTGAACGTATGGTCAATAGTGGGTACCTTTAAGTTTTCAGTAACAAAGTTTGCAATGTGGTCATCGGGGCTGAGAGAGTTGCCAAATGTTAGTGGTGCAATAACGATTTACTTCAAGTTTGTAAAGGCTTAAGATGGATCCTCTAAAGTTATTATGTAGTTGATGAGATTACCTTTTATCAGTTTGATTCGAGGAATACCCATAGCCGAAAGTTCTATTTTCTAACTAGTTTTCAGCTGGTACATCAACAATGTACTTATCGGTTGCATGTGCATATGAGTTTAGTATACTAATTGGGAAGCGTAGGGAGTAGTCAGCTATACTTTTGTGAGGAGTACTTTATATGCATGCCAGTTAGTGTGATGTGCAAAAAATGATTGACATATGTAAGCTATCGAGTACCGTGGACAAGTTAATCTGTGTTAAGTTTCAGAAGGTTGTATGTGCTCATCTACTAAATTGGGATTCGCTAGTTGTGACCTTAAGTTTCTGCAGATGAGTGATAGTTTTGTTGCATCAAAAAGGTACTTACTTTGTATGTTTATAATCACTTTTTGCTATCATCTCATACAAGTTTTTGTAGAGTTAAGGTGGCAAGACTTGATCGTGTTTATAAAACTATGTGAGGTAGTAGTTGGACTAGAGGTATGAATCTGGATTTCAAAAGATCATGTTTTGGTTCTTGTCTTTGTATGTATATTATCTCAAAAAAAAAAAAAAAAAAAAAATAGCGTTATAAAACTTAAATATTAAAATTGAAACTTTAAAATTTTAAAGACTAATATAGAACAACCTTCAAAATTAATATATTAAAATTAAACTGATTTTAACCCAACATAAATATGTAATAAATTGCCATTTTGAACTTCATTTTATAAGAGAGTACTATCTAGAAAATTGTTTACTCAATCTTTTGCAATTAATTGAATTAAAAATAATATTAAAAATAATAAAATTTGAAATAATAAACAACATTGAACTTCAACATTTATGTATTTGAGCATAATGTTTATTTACAAGAGGCGTTTGTTTGTAAAATTGTGAAGTATTTATTTTGAGTGTTTAGAAATGAGCAGTTATTATAAATAAGAAATTGTAATAATAGCTCGTTTGTATAAGATTTTTAAAGAATGATTATAAAAGCTCGTTTATAAAATCTCCATAAATACTCAAAACAAACATCCTCTAGGGTATTGACCTTTTTTTTTTTTTTTTTTTTTTAAATTTTCTTTTTAGATTAAAATATCTAGAGATATTCATTTTCTTACCGACACCTCGACGAGAAATAGGTGGAAATTGTTTTCGTGGGCTAAACGATCATCTTCATTTTCTCGATTCCCACATAATTTACATTTTTTTAATATATATTTATGCTTTTAATTTTTAAATATCTATTCAAATAAGTATTTTTCTTTAATAACTCACATTATAGTTGAAATTTAACATAAATTTTTTTAAAGAAAAATTAATTAATTAAAATTGTAATTCAAATAAAAAAGTTGGAAAAAATTCCAAATGATCTCAGCAAAAAAAAAAAAAAAACACGTACCTGACTCCTTAATTTAATAACGAGTCTTATTCACCGAAAGAATTGATGACAGTGGTTTCATTGTTTGGTGTTAATCCAGTTCAACGTCATAGGTTCTCTCCTGAAGATCATAATGTCTAACCAGATTTAGTATAATTTAAAAAAAAATATAGATTCTTCTCATAAAATAATTATAAAAATAAATATTTTTAAAAGCGATTGAATTTATAATTATTTTTTAGATTTGATTAATACCTTTAAATTTCTCTATAATTAAATGCTACACTTGCCTTTGATAGGTATGTATCCCATGAATGATTTGAATTAAACTTAATTAAAAATAAAAAAATCACGTATTTAAGTTATAAATGAAATTTATTAATTAGCCTAATAATCTTGCATAGGTTTTGAAATAATGACCATGATTATGCATAGTGTCACATTCCAAAAAAGAAACTCCCATTAATTTCCCCCACACTCAATTCATTGTCTAAAAAACAAAACCAAATCTCTTCATCTCTATAAATTCCTCACTATTCCATTTCAAACTATATTCTAACAATCAATTCAATGGAGTCTCTAAATCCTTCCTTTTTGCTCTACTTCCCTTTTCCTCTCCTTCTCCTTCTCGTTTTTATATGGAGTTTACGTCGTAAACTCTCCTATCCGCCCGGCCCTCGCGGACTACCCATCATCGGCAATATGCTGATGATGGATCAACTCACCCACCGTGGCTTGGCTCGTCTTGCCACCGTCTACGGAGGCCTCTTCCATCTCCGTCTTGGCGTCTTACACATGGTGGTTGTCTCCACGCCCGAAATGGCACGCGAGTTCCTCCAAGTTCAAGACATTGCCTTTGCAAATAGGCCCGCAAATCTAGCAATCTCATACCTCACATATGATCGGGCTGATATGGCCTTTGCCAATTACGGCCCATTTTGGCGCCAAATGCGAAAGATTTGCGTCATGAAGCTCTTCAGCCGCCGACGCGCCGAATCATGGGCGTCGGTGCGCGAAGAAGTTGACGCCGTAGTCCAAACTGTTTCGGAGAAAATTAGTGAGCCAGTGAATATTGGCGAGCTCGTGTTTAGTCTCACACGAAACATAACATACAAGGCCGCGTTTGGATCGAGCTCGCATGAAGGACAAGACGAGTTCGTTACGATTTTGCAAGAATTCTCTAAATTGTTTGGAGCTTTTAACATTGCAGATTTTTTGCCGTGGTTAGGTTGGATTCATGCTCGAGGATTCAACAAAAGAATGGCGAAAGCTCGACGAGCTCTCGATGTGTTTATCGATAGCATAATTGATGAACATATACAAAAGAGGATGAAAAAGAAAGGAAAAAACAAAGAAGAAGAAGTAGATTCGGATATGGTGGATGAATTAATGGCGTTCCTTATTGATGAATCGAATAGCAATGAGTTTGATGATTCACAATCAACTCTTCAACTCACTAGAGATAATATCAAAGCCTTAATCATGGTAAATTATCTATGATCTTCTTTCATAACTATTTTTCTTTTAAAATATAAATTAATTCTCATTTTTATTTTTTTTAAACAAAATTATATCATATTCAAAAAATAAAAAATATGGATGTATTTAGTTTTTATTTTTGAAAATTAAGCTTACAAGTACTATTAATCAAAAAGCTAAGAACTAAAATAAAGTTTTTTTTAGTTAAAATTTAAATAATTTTTACAAAAATATAATCTTTTGATAAAAAGTTTTTGTTAAGTTAGTTTAAATTTCAAAAATTTAAATAATATTTAAAATTTTAATTTTATTTTTAAAAACTTAAAATGTTGATGATAGAAAAAAAAATTATAAAACAATATTAACACTGATGTGGTATTGAATTCGATTACTATCAAACAATGAAACCAACACACCACAAATTTTTACTGTTAATTTTTTTTTTTTTGAAATTGCTATATTTATTACTTTACTGTTTATTTTAAATAAAAGAAAATATTCGAAACATTTTTTAATTTTTTTATGCCAGTATTCAAATAGAGGACAACCTTTAGTCCCAAGGGGTGGCATGGTTGAAGACTTGGGCTCGTGAGGTGTCTTTCTTTAAGATTTTAGGTTCGAAACCTATCTGCGTCTAAGGACGAGCATAGTTACCCGGGTATACTTTAAAATATCTAACCCTAGCTTTGCTGTTTTTGACTTTTATATTATTTTTAAGTGAAAGTTTATTGAAATTTATGGTAAGTTAGATATTTATTATCTCTGTTAAAATTTAAAATTGGTTGTAAATTAAAAGCATTTATTCCTTTGAAAAACAAAAAAGGAAAAGTAATAAATTCATATTACACTAATATAGTAATAATGCCTCTAAAACTTATTGTATATATGCTGGAAATGGGAAAAAAAATAATTTATTTATTTTAATTTTTAATGTTTAATCATTTTCATCGTTGTTTTTCAAAAAATAAAATCGATTATTAGATTAAAAAAAAACTGATGTAATAATGATGTGAAAAACGATTTTTAATTAGATTAAAAAAAAAACACGTTTTTTAATTTTTATTTCGCATTGAAAATATTTTCAACTTCTTAAAATTTTATTATAATTCTTTCCGATTTTTTTTTTCTTTTGTAACTTTCAAGATTATAAAAACTGGTTTTTAAATTTTGAATTTTGTTTTATTTTAATCTTTCAACTTTTAAAAATTCAATTATAATTCCTCGATTTTTAAGAGCATGTTTGGTAATGGCGAGAAGAGAATGAAAGTAAGAGTAAAGAACTCAAACTTTCAACCAACTGTGTCACTCGCTATATTTTATTGATTTTTATTAAAATAATTGAACTAATATCAATTGATATAAACTTTAAATTTATCCGAAAAATCGATTTGAAGTTTTTTTTTTTTCTTTTTTTCTTTTAGTTTATAAGTTTATAAACAAATTTACATATTTAAAATTTTAGTTATTAAAAATGAAACAAATTTTGAAATTAAAAATTATGAATCTAAAAACTAAAATGATACGAAATTCAAAGTTTATAAACCAAAACAATATATTAACAAAACTAGACTTAATAACACATTTAAAAACAACATTTTTTATTTCAAACATAAGCAACACATTTTTTATAACTTTTTTCTAAATAAACATTTCATATATTTTTTTGGTTTTTTTCATTTAAAATTGTTGTTAAATCATAATCACATTCAATTAATTAGACATGTTTGACTACGATGGAAAGAAACGAGATTAATGAAGAAAAATAAAAATAAATGAATAATTAATATGATGAAAGTTGGTGACCAACTTAAAATAAGGTTGACCTTTAATTCATTTTTGCGTATATTTTATTAGATTACGTCGTAAATTTAGTCTCTATAGTTAAAAAGTTAGAATTTAGATTGTTTGAAAGTTACACGTGTTTAATTTGCGCCTCCGATATATGAATAACATGAAATTCTATTTTTTTAAAATTAAATTTTATATTTCTTAAAATTATAGAAATTAAGTGTATATATTTTTCAAAACCACTAATTAAATTAATAATTTAGTATTTATTTTAAATCGTTTAATTAATTTGTAGGATGTGATGTTCGGGGGAACTGAAACGGTAGCATCAGTAATTGAATGGGCAATGGCGGAATTACTGAAAAATCCACAAGAGCTAAGAAAGGTCCAACAAGAACTCACAGACACCGTTGGATTAGATCGACGGCTTACAGAATCCGACCTCGAAAATCTCCCTTACTTAAAATTCGCCGTCAAAGAAACCCTCCGCCTCCACCCGCCGATCCCGCTCCTCCTCCACGAGACTGCCACCGACACCGCCGTAGCCAGCTACTTCATCCCGACCGGTTCAAGAGTGTGGGTCAACGCCTGGGCCATCGGCCGAGATCCGACGGCCTGGATCGACCCGGACCAGTTCCGGCCAGGGAGGTTTCAAGACGACGGCGCTCCGGATTTCAGAGGGAGCGATTTTGAGTTCATTCCGTTCGGATCGGGTCGGAGATCTTGCCCCGGAATGCAACTCGGGTTGTATGCTTGTGAGATGGCGGTGGCGAATCTGGTTCATTGCTTCGAGTGGAAATTGCCAGACGGGATTAGTGCCGATGAACTCGATATGAGTGACACGTTTGGACTCACCGCTCCAAGAGCAGTTCGGCTCGTTGCTGTACCGAGTCATCGGCTTCACTCGCCCGAGTTTGAACTCGGCGGGAAGAGAAGTGAAGATTGTTGAAAGGAATCGAACTCGGTTTCTTTCTAATATGTTTTCAGTATTTTTTATGATGATTATGAAATATGTTTTTAAATGTTTTTTTTAATTATTATTGAATTTGATTTGAATTTTAATGTTTTCTTTAAAATTTTTATTTTTGTAATAAAGCTTTTTTATTAGTATTAATAATTTGAATTTTCTTTAGTTTGGAAAACTATATCTAATTATCAAAACACAATTTTTAGAAGGTTCGATAGCATTTGAGTGAAAGAGTTGGTGGCACGTTGGTTTTATTGTTTGGTGGTAATACAATTCAATATCACGTCATGAATTCAATAACATTAATAGGGTTGTTTTCATAAACTATTAAAAAAAAATTTATCACCATCTTTGAACAATAACATTATATTTAAACGAGTTAACTAAATATAATCATTCAAAATAATTATTCATTTCTAACCATTTTTAATCGTACATTTCCGATCATATATTTCCAATCATTTATATTGCAAAATCATCATTCATTTTTAATTAAATCTAAATATGTTATTGTATATAATCATTCTACAAAAAATTATCATCCAAACTAGCAATTAAATTTTTTTTATAAATAATCACATGAAGGTGTTGCTAATATTCAAATTTTTAATCACTCAAAATAATTAATTTTTTATCGTCACTCAAAATAATTACTCTGCAATTCAAGACAAGACAACGTTTAAGTGCCTTACTCGTGTAGTTTATTTTACATAAATTATATATATATATATATAGGTATTGGTAGTGATTATGTTGGAAATATGAACAATTCTTGTCCATGTGTTTCTCGTGAATTTGGAGAGATAGATAGAGCAAGTGCACCAACCCTTTCGGATATTGAGTAGACACAAATTATGGCTGTGATTAAGGCTGGTGAAGCTTCCACATCCTCTGAGGACCAATTAAATGGTTAATATAATTTCAATGAGTGGAATATTGATTCTGGTGCATCAAATCACATGTTTGATAATCTTTCTTTGTTCTTAAATTTGTGTGACATATCTTCTTATGTTGGGTTACCTAATGGAAAGAATACGACAGCTACAAAAGAAGGGACAATTATATTAAGTGTTGATTTAGTTTTGGAGAATGTTCTATATGTTCCTACTTTAATGTGTAATTTGTTGTCCGAATTTTCTAGCAAATAAAGTATCAGTTTCAGATAAGGGATTGTTGTACCATAAACGTATGGGTCATCCTTCTATGAAAGTCGTTTCTTCCTTGCCTAAGGTAGTTATTGGTAGTATAGTTGATACTAGTTGTGATTTTGATTGTCTGTTTTAAGAGTAAACAACCTCGTTATTTTCCCTTGAGTAGGAATAAAGCTAAAAGTGCATTTGATTTGATTTATTGTGATAATTGGGGTCCAAATAATATTCTGTCTAGTTGTGGAGCACGTTATTTTCTTACAATTGTTGATGACTACTCTCGTGCTACTTGGGTGTATTTCATGATTGGAAAATATGAAGCTGCGAAATTGATTCAAGATTTTTATATTATGATTGAAACTCAATTTGAAAAAGAATAAAAGTTCTCATAAGTGATAATGGACCAGAAAATTTTTGAGTTTGAAGTCAATTTTCTCCCATAAAGGAATTTTACATCAAATGTCTTGTGTTGATACTGCACAAAAAAATGGTAGAGTAGAGCGTAAGCATAAGCATATTCTTAATTTGAAGTCATTTTTCATCCTCGTTTAAATGCATGCTCCTACAATTCCCAACACATCGGGTCAGGTGGCACGAGTTCTTGGGAGTTAGGATGCTTCTCTTTGTTTTGTTGTGGTTTTCATAGACTTGTTTGTCAATACATGTTAGCTTCTATCTTTATATGCATGCATACCCGTACGAGATTCTCTTATTGGGTTTCATGACTCACCCTTCGTTTAATGACGGTTATGGCTTCCATCCATAGCTGCAGATTTATACTTAGGACGGTTGATCGGGCCAGCTAGGCGACTGGAGGGGAAATACTAGTTGTTGACATGTGTCAAGTTTTTTTATGTTTTTGTATTTATTCTACATGCATTATTTTTTACCATTTTGATTAGCATGTGTATTTGGTTAAAACGAGCGTTCGACTCTTTATGTGGCTTTTAAAACAGTAGAATATTTGAAAATTTTTATGCAAGATGTCTGTTTAAATTTTCAAATGTCCAGGTTTTGTTTTACAGGTGCAGTTTCTCCATTTTTAGGAGAAACTATCAAAAAAATTTAAGAATTTTTCATGCATTATCTTGACACTTCAGGTTAATGTTACGGTGTAAGACCGAATTGTCACACTAAACTTCCAAATATTCAATTTTAATCCCTTAACTTTGAGTTTGTTAGAATTTAGTCCCTCAACTTTAAATGTCCACTTTTAGTCTTGAACTATCTATTAAGTTAAAAAATTGTCTTTATACACCAACTTATTCTCTCTCCTCCCTCCGTCTCACACTTCTCTCCTCCTCTATTTCTACCATTAAAATGAACAAAATTAGCATTTATAAAATAGGGATTAAAGGATAATACCATGATTTTTTTTGTATGAATTTGAAAATAGATGGTTTTCAAATTAATTTTTATTTTGAAATTGGGTGAGAATGACGACCCTAGCTTAGTTAATGTAGAAAAATGTGAGAATACAATTTCTTGACATTTTTAAATTTATTGATTCAAGCTGCTTAGTTATGTCATTAATACGTTTATGATTCTTCTAAGCCACTCAAATTCATCTTTTAGTCAAAATTTCCTTATAAACCTAAAGCTTCAATTGTTTGTGGAATTAAGTTTCTATTTATTGGATTTGTCTACCTAGAAGCTATCTCACTTTTAAATGAGATAAATAATACATGATTCTCGAATGAATGAGAAAGAAAGAGGAAGATTTTAACTTCTTATTTGTTTTTATTACATCACAACTTTCTCTCAACTTTTTTCCAACATCCCATCAAATATCAAATCAAATTTTATATCAAATTATAACTAAATACAATCTCTCGTAGAAACTCACTTTCTCGGGAGACACATCAAAGAAATGAAGACCAAAACCCAAATTGGTGATGTGATTTAATTAAATTATTTGCTTTTGAAGACCCTCCCATAGTAGAAAATTGCAAAAGTGTCACATGTATAACATTAACAGGATGTTAAACAAGGAAAATAAACACTATACAAAATTAATTGCTCCCTATTGACTGAAATAACTTAAAACTCTTTACTAGTGCCTGAAATCACAAGAACCTCCTTTCTTACAATGTCCACTCTCATGATATTTGCATATCCCTTTATTATTATAAGGAAGCCTGGAAGAAGAACTCACACCACCACCATAAGAGGGTTGCATCCCCCAAGATTTACCTCCATTCCCCGGATCACCGCCGTGTGAACCACCACCGTTCTTCTGGTTCGAAAATCTATCCCCATTTTTACCATGCTCATTACTCCACATGCCCTGATTAGCAGATGGGACAGGCCAATTGGCGTTAACATTCATTGGTGGCATCGGTCTGAGGTTCGGGGCAACCCATCCCGGTGTTGTGTTTACCAAAGGTGGCATAGGGCCATGCGCTTGCCATCCTTGAATGTTGTTGTTACTGGTTGGTGGCCCTTGACCTGGTGCAATCCAACCTGGGTTTGTACCTACATGAGCAGAACTTTGAGCAGCAGATCCCCACATCAGACCAGTACCATTCGGAGGTGCGGATGCACTCCAGCCCACGTTTGGATTTCCTGATGGCACTGGTCCCCAGCTTTGGTTCTGAGACTCTGACCCTGGTCGTGGAACGATACTTTGACCATCTGGAGCACCCATTCCCCAAGGTACACTGGGTGGAATCGAAGACTGAATGTGTGGTTGGCTATTGTGTTGAGTTGAAGACTGAATCTGTGGTTGATTGTTGTGTGGATTTGAAGACTGAATGTGTGGCGGGTTATTGGGAAAACTGGTCAAACCGGGCATGGAAAAATTCGATGCTGAATTTCCTGCACTGAACGATGTAGCACCATTTTGCTCAGGCAACATCTCCCCCCATCGACTGCGACGTGGTTGAGCTGCCCGCGTGCTAGAAGAATTGTTTGGTTCAACCTTTTGAGTTTCAATAGAAGGGTTACGATTGCTGATAGATTGTACTAAAGAATGAAGATTTGCGCTAATGCTTTTAATGTCTGCAGCCGGATTGACCGAAGCGTCATCAGTGATAGGTCCCCTTAAGGACTGTGAATGATAATTCTGAAGTGCATTTATAGCACCCAAACCCATGCTCTTTTCTGCTGAATTCAGACCAGAATGGGAGTGCAATGGATTGTTCTCAGATCCTTGGACAAGTGAAGAACCGTGGAAGCTGCTGCCACCACCACCCGAAGAAGCGAACGATGCAGCCACTTGAAATGGCTGGTCTTTTGTTCCTCCTGAGCTGGGAGTGGGAGAAGGAAGATTTGTGAAGTTCTTATTACCATGGTTGGTAGACCATTTGTCTCCCGAGTACCTCGGAACTTCTATCGCAGCCGAGACAGGTCTACCTGTAGGGCTAACTTCATTTTGAGACGTCCATCTTCCTCCAGAAGATTGCCCATACGAAATTGGATTAGTAAGTGGATTTGAAGTACCAGTATTCTGACCATCCATACCTGATTGCAAAGTGGTTCCCTGAGTTTTCGCAACAACAGAAGAAGCATGTGTGTGCACTTGGAAATTGTTGTCCACAGGTGTGTCCTTCGGGATCTTTCCCGCTAAGATGTCAGTCAAAATCATGGCATCCTCTTGCTTGTCTGAGGTTCTCCACACTTTCAAGTCTGCAGGAAAATACCCCGTGTTACTCCACTTGCGCAGTTGCACCATTGAAAATGGTCCCTGCACTTTCCCAGATGGATCCCGATAATGCCATATCTTTTCGGTTTCATTAACTACAGCAGCACTTTTTGCAGTCCCTACAGAAGGAGATGCTGCTGGATTTACTGAACGGGCAGCAGAGGACAACTCAGTTGCTGCCCCAGACAAGGGGATCCCAGCAGTTTTTTCCGAACCAGGCGAAACTTGTTGCTTGTCCCACTTATTTGTTTGTTTAACATCTCTCTCCCTTCCTTGACTCAAATAATTTTCATTAATTATTTCGCCAGAACCAATGGCATCGTCGCCATGGTTAGAGAAACCTTTACCAGACAAGTTCCTGCTCAAATCCCGATTGGCGTTCGAAAAGCTTCTAGTCCCGCTCCAGGAATCATTCAAATTAGAACCTCCTTTTCCAGGAGAAACTGGCTCCCTTGTCCTCCTGCTGAAGCTTGAGCCTCTAGACAAGGTGTAAGATTCTGCACAAACCAGATTACTTTATACAGACTGGCTAGTAAATAAGAAATGTGAATTGACAATATAAAGAATGTATAAAAGAAAACCTAGTCGCTTTTCATCTGCTTCATCTTCATCTTCAGATTCATGACTGGGATCCATATTTGGGTCTGTATGTATTTCTGGTATTTCCTCCAGTCTGCGTTGCCGCTCCTCGGGTGACTTCAAAAGTTGTAGTTTCTCAACACATTCTCTAAGCGTAGAGAGAAGTCAAGGGAAATAATCATAGATTCTCCATCCCATTTTCATTCAGAGCGTCCAACAAAATAAATAAAATAAAGGAATGGGGAAGGATCTCCAATATGAATATGAACTCTACAACTTGTGTTTTTAAAGTCTATTACTGCTCCTCCAATACATAATTTTCATGACTTTAATATCTACATCTTACTTGTGTTTTTAAAACCAAACCAAAATTTGAAAGCTAAAAAAAGAGTTTCTAAATACTTGTTTTGATTTATGAAATTTGGTTAGGATTCGCATACTTAAGAGAAGATGAAACATATGTATAAAACTTAGGTAAATACAAGCTTACAATCTTAAAACTAAAAACGAAAAACCAAATAGTTACCAAACCAAACCTAAGAAAATAGTTGTTAAAAACAATGTTATTGTTTGGCAAAGAATTCAAATGCTTCCTTAAAACATAAACGAGATGAAAATTGTTGAAGATACTCACTTTGTCCCATGTTTGAAAATGTGAGAAGACTCAACATCTTTGAATGAACAACAACCCTTACTACCAATTGGTTATGATGTGGAACTTCATAATATCTAATATGGTATCACAATAAGAAGCTCTAAGTTTGAGTCTCTCCCAAGTCATTTCTTTCCCTATTTAAATTGAATAATACTTGTAGGGTATTTCTATAATTTCTAATTCCAAACGTGAGACGAAGAGTTGATATAATTAATTTACCCAAACTCATCAGCTTAAGTCTTTGGATTGGTTGGAGGTTTAACGTAATTTAACAAAAACTATAGAAGAGAAAATGGGAAGGGTAGAAGGAAAGAATTCATAAATAATTTAAGGTTAAAATACCATTTTGGTCCATGTTTCTTCTATTTTGATCACTTTCAAATGCTTAACTTTAGTCCCACGGGCCTCAACTTTGAAGAAAGTTTAAAAATTTGTCAATTTGTGGCACCCTCTTCTTGGTGGATGTCGTGGATTGCAAGTTCAAAGGAAATTCTGCAATGAGAATAGAGCCTGAAAGAAAATGAAAATATCTTGTGTGAATAACAACCTGACCCACAATTTGAACCTGGTCCAATCGAAAGCTCAAACTTCAGATGTCAGCAAAAGAAGAAGAAAAAAAGAACATATCATCTTTCATTGTTGTTTCCTTAAAGACCACAATTTATCCACTTAAAATCTCAAACTAACTGGAAGTCTTCAGATTTCTAAAACCGAAAATGTGAACTCCCTTTCTCGATTGAAGACCAATTTAATCAAATTTCAAATCTGATCCAGATGAGAGCTCAAACTTTGGACGATGATGGTTAGACAAAAGGCAAAAGAACATGAATTGTCGAAAATAAAATATCAACTGGATAAGAAACAATAATAAAAGAGTGGTGGCTAGTCTGTTAATAAGAATGGTAGTAAAAGAGAAAATATTAGAAGATGAGGAGATAGAAGGGTTGAAGATAGGAGGATTTTGGGGAGAGAGAACGACCGATAGGGAGAGAGAATAAAATTTCATTTTCTTCCTAAATGAAACAAAAAGTTATTGTTGACCAATTTCAACACAAGGACCATTTTTGAAAAAAATTTTTCATAATTGAAGGATTAAAAATTGGATATTTTAAAATTCAAGTACCATTTTTAAACTTTTTTTCAAATTTGAGGGACTAAAATTGAACATTTGAAAGTCTATGAACCAAAATGGAACAAACACCAAAGTTTAGGGAATTAAATAGTATTTTAACCATTATTTTAAGAAGGAACAAGATAGGACATGGAAATTTCCAACCAAAATCTGCTTCAGAGTACCTAGGTGGCAGTGGTTCTACTTTTACCAAAAAGCATCCTTTTTCAAAGGAAATTAAGCCATAATACAAAAAATGTCATAAAAGGATATTCTTTTCGGCGCCCTTTTTCACTTGCTCGATCACGAAGATGACTCAGTCGGACTATCTCGGTTTCCATCCACTGAAAGGGAGACATACAAAGGCATAGTCAACTACAAGGCAAACAAGTGGTAGTTTGGCTTAAAAAATTATACTACTTAATGCACAACCAACTTGACCAGCAAAATGAAGAGGAAATAAACTATAACAAGTAAGAGATGACAAGAAAAAAAACTAATATTCTTTTCAATATGAAGACTTTTGGGGAGATACGCATTGTGGGAAACGACTTATACAATAACATAGAGGCTTCTGCAATTCTACAACCTAACATCACATTCCCCTATAAATCTTACTAACTTCTTTGGATCAGGCTCGCAATAGTTTTTAAATGCCCATTTTTATTAATTTGGCATGGTAAGTCAAAGTCAATCTATCTCTTTTTTTTTTCTTTGATGATAACCAATCGATCTCAACTTATAATCTCGGTTGCACAAGTTCTTATGCAAAAGCAAAATGAAGAGAAAAAAAGAAAATAAACAGCCATATCCAAATGAGGCCGTAAATTGTTAATAAAAAGTAGTAGATATTTAAGAGGCCATCCTAACATTTTCAACGAGAAACGCATTTCAAAAGACTTTCCCAATTTACAAAAGAGGACGAGGATACCCAATTTACAAAAGACTTACCCAATTAGAAAGAAGGGACTTAAGGTTAGATGAATCTTATTTTTCCTCTGATAATAGAAAAACTGAGAAGACCAAACAAGATATATAAACTAGCAGGTAACGGATGATTACATAGAAGAACAAACAATTTTACTTGTTATCTGTATCAAAGCTCAAAGGCAAACATATTTCCTCAGCAAACTGGTCAACCATTAAAGCACAAACGTAACTTTCAAAATATTTTCGTTCAAAACATGCATATATGTCAAACTATACAGGATCAAATGAAGAAAACAAGAATCGATAACAATCAAATACTTACATCCTTAACTCTAGCATCTTGAAGCGACATTGCTCTCTCATGAACGTCACCCTACAAAAGAAGAATATATCTTTTAATATATCTTGACCTTTGTATTTTTTTAACGAGAAGCTTGAAAAAATATTAAATAAAAGAAAAATTACCACAGTCAGCCGGTTAAGGATTCCACACTTGATGCTCTGTCTGAGACGTTTGCACTCCTCCTGAGAAACCCGCCCCCGAAGAAGGAAAGAGTACAGAAAAAAGTAGATTAAACAAATTACACAGAACAAAGTGCAGAAGAATTCAAGACTGCACGTGTTTGCTGGCATAGAGTTCCAAGAAGATATTCAAGCACTAAATTTGTGTTAAATTTACCTCTGAGAACTCTTGATTCGAGATAATATCAATTGAAATCACTTCTGTCTTGTTCAAATTCAATATCTCTAGACAGATTTCTGTCATCTTTTTACCAACTTTATAAGGCTCAGACGCTTTGCTTGTACCTGATAGCATATCAACAACTTAAACGCTACTTCTATAGTTATATTACATTCTCATAAGAGGCAAATGGTTAAGGATTAACATCTTCCAACGGTAAAGGCCTGACTCTTACCTACAACTTGAACCAGCCGGTATAAATCTTGTTTTTGTGCATTGCCTGATATCCTAATCCTTACAAAAGAACCGACAGCCTTTTCATGAAGACTCTCCTCATCTTCAATCAGATATTCCACCAAATTACGTTTTAAGTAAATTAAATTAATATTGTGAATATCAATGGCTGCATAGTCATCAAGGTTAGACTGCAATCCTCGACCATCACCTTTTCTCCGAGCTCTGCGTTTCTTCTCTTTGCTATTCTTTCCCGATGCATCCGTGTGCCCGTCAGTCTCCAACTGACTTGATTCAGTATCAGCAACACTCCATTGTAGATCACTTATCTGGGCATCTTCTTTGATGAGGAAGTGCGACTCTAGGAGCTTCAACATTTCAAAATGTCCCACACGTGGCTTTCCAAACAAATTCTCTAATCTTGAATCACATATGATCTGACTTTTCCGTCGGGGATCGCGAAGCTTATTTCTTTTAATATAAACTAATAAGAGAGCCTGCACATCAAACTGAGATAAAGCAGTTCTATCACCATTCTTCATGTGCATTACAAACTCCAAGAGCTCTTTAGATGCCCACTCAGCATTGATATCGGTGGACAGCCCTTGAGAATCAGGTATATTTGGCATACTAGGTGAAGTTGTTTCTTTTGC
The DNA here is from genome assembly GCA_037832605.1 of Cyclanthera cordifolia. Classification (NCBI taxonomy): domain Eukaryota; kingdom Viridiplantae; phylum Streptophyta; class Magnoliopsida; order Cucurbitales; family Cucurbitaceae; genus Cyclanthera; species Cyclanthera cordifolia. The sequence continues at coordinate 25,993 of JBBMEG010012300.1, forward strand.
ATGGGACTTTGACCTTTTCTTGGCTTTTCTTTTCTTAGAACTACCAGATTCTTCATTTTCAGAAACATCCGTCTCTGATCCTCCGTCAACGTTACCATCAAATAGCTCACCAGGTGAACCGGGTCTGCTAGTTAGGGTCTCAGACCCTTTCCATGGGCTTTTTGCGTGGACCAGTTCATCAAAGGTTAGAGAAAGGCTTCCCTTCAGTTCCGCCCAGTACTCCTTGTAAAGATACTCCCAACTATTTTTTTGATTAAAATCAATTTGGCCCTGCACGAGCACAAAAATGACCAAATAAGCAAAATGGCTGCTGCAGTTAGAGACATCTGTGATGTTCATAAAAACGTAGTTTTTACTGCTCATGTGTATGAATAAGAAAAAAGAACAAATGCAAATAAAGAAAATAAATGAACTGCCTTAGTAGATGGTAAACAATGTGTGCAATCTAATTTTTCACATTACTGAAAAAAGCCTACCACATCATGAATATAATAGTTTTAAGGAACTAAGCATACAAAGGAAAACCAAACGATTAATTCTATAGTTCAATCCTTTTGCAACCAAAAAGAATCCTTTAGTCTTATAGTCCTTTTTCTTGCTGATAGGACTCCATCAACTTCAGCAACTGTTGAAATCAGCCTATTATCCTATTACTATATTAGTTATTAACCAGAAATGCATGTACATAAAGAAGCTGCATCATACAGTGCAAAAGTCTAAACAAGATCAACCTTTTACTTCTTACTGATTAACCAACAAAAATTGAATTGTAGAAATCACCAAAATTGAGTGTGTGCTTAGATAATGATATAACACTTTTTTTCACATTTGTGGGTGTCGAGCCAGCTTATATGCACCTCCCTTTTCTCACGGGACAATTATCATAGATACAACACTTTTCTCCATCTATCTTGGGCTACCTAAATGTTCATTAGACCTTATTGGTTGATATAATTAAATTTATCCCAACACGTCAGGTTAAGCTTTTGGGTTGATTGTTAGTTTAACATAATTCAACATAGTATCAAAGCACGAGGTCTTGAATTTAAGTCCGTAACAAGTCGTTTCCTCCCTAATTAAATTTAAATTCCACTTTCGGGCATTTCTCAATTTTCTAAGTCCACAAGTGAGGGAGAGTATTAGATGATACAATTAAATTTACCCTAATCCATCAACTTAAGCTTTTGGGTTGATTGGTAGTTCAACATAATTCAATAGACCTCCAACACCCCAGTTCTTTAGTTTCTCACGAGCTAAAGCCACCTTCCAAAGCCACCTTCCAAAGTTATTCTAAGAATCTATAAACATATACATTTTCCATAGTTCATCTAGTTCATGACTTTCTAATGCATCGTTTTCTCCCTCCCTTCCTACCACATTTGCAAAATACAAGTCCTTGTAATCTACTCTAACGCCAACGTGAGTACAACTCAATTAGTTATGACATATACCTCAATCAAGAAATTGAAGGTTTGAACCCCCTCACCCCACGTAACATGTTGTAAAACTCAAGTCTCCGCCAACCATATTTAATGGAACCTTGAGATAAATTAAGAGTCCTTACTTGCACAGATCCAGATATGTAATTATTATTGTTACGGTAATATGAGATAAAGGAAATAACATGGAAAAATGATATCCACAGGGGAATACACTAGATATGAAATGAAATAAGAAAGACTAATAATGAATAGTCAAAACATGGAAACTCGGGACTGATTTAAGGTGAACTTCAGATAATTAAATTCATAATTTAAAATGGACAGCAAAGTTTGGTGATGTTGTCTATTAACGTGAAGTCACGTTGTTCCTACTGTTGTGTACTGGCTGCAAAAGAGAAGGTTTTTCTTGACTTTTGCGCTAAAATGATGATGAGACAATGGTAATGCAGAAAAAACGAAGACAGCGAGCAATATTAAGAATTTATTGGCAATGAAGTAAACCAGACTGTTTCTTATCAAAAAAAGAAAAGTACAACTGAACAGTATTCATGCACTTTTGGCACTAGCGAAGTGTTACATGTACCTTTTCTGTATTCCCTTGCTCATTCTTTTCAATCAACATAACAAATTTTATGCATGTCTCGCAGAAGCCTTTGTTCCCTCTAACACACAAAATAACAGATTTTTTTATGCAGCTCTTGCACAAGGAAAATGTACATGTGTAACACATGTAGTGAGCAGTCTTCTCACAGTTACTACAAAGATGCCAACCTAAAATTCATTATAAAAGAAAACCTTGAATGAGAACATAAATTAGTAAGAGTTCACAAATAGGCAATAAGAAAGAGACAAAAGTAGTAAATTATCAGCGAGGTTGGACCTAAATCTAGAAGAGCAGAGGAAATGATGGTAGAATCATATGAAGTGAAGGCTTGCAAGAAACAGCAACGCTTAATATGAATTTTATATACATGGCATTGTTCAGTCAATTTTGAGAAACAAGGTCAATCATGCATTATAGATCATTAGGAAAAGTTAAGTAACAAGTCTACTCTTGGAGCAGGAGCACACTTAAGTAGACTTCATATATATGAAAAAATAGAATTGAATCTATGCCCTCTTAAAAGGGGTTAACAAAAAAACATACCCTAATTTGTCATTGCCAGGAATTATACTGGGAATTGATTACTAAAAGATGGAAAAGAATGCCTATAATCTTATAAACAGTCATCACAACATACAAAGATGATACACTCCAGACGAGTCGCGGCCTTAAATTCAGCGTCTTGTTTGAAAGAAAATAAAAAATTGCCGTGCCTTTGTGCTATAACCTTCTTAATTTCAAACATAACCGTTACTTTTACCGAGCAAATCTCTATCTTTTTTTATAATAAATAGCTCAACATAAAAGTAGACTTCAAAAGAGACTACCTTCCCTTGCCCTCTAAGAAAAACATCACTATTTTTAATGAGAATAAGGAAATTGGTTAACGTTGATATTAGACAAAAATGTCCTAACATCAGTTGCTAAAATTTTCAGTGAAACAAAATGGTTTCCAATTCTATGGCACTATTTTCAAAGATAAGGTTCTACTGAAAAATATTTTAAGATTTTCTTTTTTTATAGAAAACAGAAAAAA
>JBBMEG010012349.1:0-31089 GCA_037832605.1 Cyclanthera cordifolia
GATGAACCTTTCCTTCAAAGTGATGCTTGTTCTTAAAAATGGCATTATAGTAAGCGTCCACGGGAACTCATAGAGGAAAAACAGAGACTAAGGATTAGAAAATTTAGAGATGATAGGCGGAGAGAAATAATAAGGGAAGAAAATTAGGGATTATATGTGTTGCAAAAAACAAAAACGTAACTTTCATTCTGGGGGAATTCAAAAGAGCGGGAAAAAAAACAACGCCCTTTTTTTCAAGGGGATTTTCTACAACACTTTATATATGATGCTGTAAAAAAATGCTATAAAAAAGGCTATTTGTTGTAGTGTATAAAGTATGTGCATATGTTCCTAAGTCGTTTGATCATCATTTTCTTCTTATTATTAATTTTTTAAATATTTGTTTCCATATTTCAAATCTCATTTTTATTTTTTTGAATTTTTATAATTAAAAGAAAAATAGGTGGTAAAGATTTTGATAGGTTAATAGTTGATTTTTTTTTTTTTTCTAATGTTTTAATTTTAAATTAGATACCTTCTTAAAATTTGTTTAAGTCGTTAGGATTTAATATAAAAGTAAAAAAAAAAAACTAATTAAAAATATATAATCGTCTAGTATTATTTAATTAATTTTAAAATCTAAATATTCATTTAAATTTCAAAAGAAAATCACTATTTTTCTAATAAATTTTCATAATTAAGTCATTCGTCCAATTCACCATTAAAATGAACTTTTGAGAAATTGTAGTGGATAATGTAATTTAAAAATATATTTACAATTATAGTCAATTTCTGTAACCATTGCAATCATATTTTTTTTATTTATTATCGATTAAAATATAATTTCTCTTATTCGTATTTTACCCATAATAGCTTAGTGTTGACAAACAAAATTTTCAATATTTTTAGGCCGTTCAATTGATTTTTTGTTAGGTTTTTTTTTTATCATTATTATTTGTTATTTATATTATAATTTTGTTTTTAATGCTGTTAGGATTTTTCAAATTTTCTCATATATTATATTTATTCTCTAATTGTCAATTTGAAAAATGGTAATGAATAACCTACCGCACCAAATTAATTACAAAGGTAGTTCAAAGTTAAAATATTTGCAACCATGTTTCTTAATAAATATTAATTAAATAATAATGTTTTTGAAATCCCATCCTACCATTTTCCAATTTAAAAATAGGAAAAAAAAATTTGTTAAATATATTTTTTTAATTAATCAAATTTAATTCACCAAAAATATATCTATCACAACAGTTTTCGTATTATAAACTTTAGAATAGTGAATAGGGTAGATTTCATTACTGTTCTCCTAAAATTCAAAGTATATTTTTGTATTTATTCAAATTTCACTGTTTAACCACCATTATTTATTGGCAAAAAGGTCTTTGTGCTACCGCTTCAATTATTGTAATAATTAATAATGACATAATTTTTGAATACTTATATATCTTAAATCATTAAATACTGTATTTATTATAAATAATACACAGTTAATATTGTATTTAGATATGATTCATCAATATATTTTCATGTTAAATTATTAATCTTTCGGTCAACTATTTAGTTTATTAATAATTCATTACATACGAAGACATATTACCTCTATAATACTAATATAATATTAAGTAATGGAGTATTGAACATTTCTTATAAAATGATTACAAATACTGAAAAATTAACAAAGGTAGTAACTAGTATTCATGAATATTTGTCACATAATACATATATTAATGAGTATTTATACACTATATTATTATTAAAGAGTATTTAAATTAATACAATATTATTAATTATGAATACAAATACTTTAGAATTCATAATTTATAATTATTTTAGTAGAAGTTCATCAATAAAATATATATATTTCTTTAATTTCTCTCTGGTATGAATTATATCTGCCTGTATTTATAGTAAAATAATCAATAATTCATTAAAAAAATAAAAATAAAGCATGATAAAAGAAATTTTGATGTGTATAAAGTATGATGATTTAATACTTATATGTGAGATAAATATATATCAATATATAATAGATCTTAGTCATGAAAAAATGGTATTCATATATTTTATAATTATTAATATATCAGACAACTTACTTTGTTCGATGTTAGAAAATGCATAATGAGTTATAAATACATATTATTTATTATTACATTATTGAAATATTTTAAATTTCTTTCGTCAAAATGGTGTATTTGATATAAAATATTAAAAAAAAAAAGTGTAGTCTTTATGGAAATTTTAAGAAGATAATGTTGTCATTCAAAAAAAAAAAAAATGTTGAAAAGTCACTTGAAAAGTTTTTTATTTTATAAAAAAATTAATGCTTATTTGTTTTAATAAATGTTGGTTTGACTATAAGATATTTGTGTACTTTCAATTTAAGTATTTTTTTTCTTTAAAAATAGTTACTTATTTTTTACTAATTTTCTCAAATATGACGTGTAAATTTTAATATTTTAATTTGGTCCATGTCCGTAAGAAGCCCTTAAATTTTCATATTGGGCTGATGCTGAAGGCCCAAATCTTGAACAACGTCCGAGAGATGCTCTTCCCCGCGGGAGTCGCACCGCCAACAACAGAGAAAACACAAAGAGGCGGAGATATGGGGAAGGCCAAAGGAATCGTGGTGACGTGGACCAATTAAATAAAAGGGCGCGGATTATTGAGCTGGAAATAATTATAGAATCCGCCCAAATCCCTGATTCATCTGTTGCGCAATTCAATTTCAATTTGCCCTTTCAAAAAAAGAGGGTCTTAATTATCCTTATTTTACTCCCTCAGGTCCCTTCTTTCGTACCCCTTTTAAGCTCTTTCTCACACGGAGGCCCGGTTCTTCCTCCATCTTCAAACCCTAAACCTAACCCTACATCCTTCCCATCGGTACGTTTCTTTCGATTTCCAACGCTATTTCACGTGTTTTGTTCGTTGATTACCTTCATTGTTGTTGATCCTATCTTATTGCTCCAGGATTCGACATGAAAGGTGGTAAATCGAAGACGGAGTCGAAGAAAGCAGATGCCAAGTGAGTTTTTTTATTCTTTTCTGTTGAATATGTTTATTTTTTAGCTTTGATCGGCCCTAGATCTAGCAAGCTCCTTTGTTGTGAATTACCTGTGTTAAAGTAGGCGTTGACCTGCCCGATTTCGAATTGATTGATCGTTTTTGTTAATTTTGTTTTTTTTTTTTTTCCATCATCGTAGGCTTGCCGTGAGGAAAGGTTCAGCCAACGCGGGCAAGAAAGGGAGTAAGAAGGCTGATAAAGATCCTAACAAACCCAAGAGGCCAGCTAGCGCCTTCTTCGTTTTTATGTAATTTTTTCTTTTAAGCTTTTAATTTTGAGTTTTAGGTCTGAATTATTTGCCTGTCTGAATTTTGTTTCATCTGAACGGTTGTAGAGGTTATAAATGTGCAAACAGGATGGAAATTTTGTTATTTTTGTCTGACATTGGAAACTGGTAGCCACAATATTCAAAATCATTACATATACCATGGTTTAATTTAACATTAGCTGTTTTTTCGAAGGAAATTTAATATTAGCTGTTGTTAATTCACTTTGACGTTTATTCCTGTGTTTTATGTTTATTTTGGTTAGTACATATGTTCCTGTAAATCAGTTTCCTATCTAATTTCTGTGTTGTCATGTTATACTACTCTTGACAATTATAGGGAAGAGTTTAGGAAGAAGTTCAATGAGGAGAATCCCAATAACAAAGCAGTATCTGCTGTAAGCTAATTTGCCTTTGTTCTAGTATTAATATCAGTATCTATCTCAATACCATTTGTTATAACTGTTTGACTGAAATGAACGTTGATACACCTGCAAATGATTGACTCAGGTTGGTAAAGCTGCTGGACAGAAATGGAAATCCATGTCAGCTGCTGTACGTGATACGATTGTAGTATTTTATTAAAACTTCTCCTGGTATTATAAACTATGTCTGAATTACTGTTTATAATATCAGGAAAAAGCACCTTTCATTGCTAAGGCTGACAAGAGGAAAGTTGAATATGAGAAAAATATGAAGGCCTACAACAAGAAACAGGTATATCCCCTTGTAAAAGTTTATTAAGCATTTTTACTGCAGCTCCATTTCACTATGTGAATTCAATTTTCATTCCCGTTTGAGTTCAGGCTAGTGCAGCCAATGCTGCGGAAGAAGATGAATCTGAGAAATCAGCATCTGAAGTGAACGACGACGAGGAAGGGGACGAGGGCAGTGAAGAGGTAGTCTGCTTAAAGATTGAAGTCCAGTTTAGATTTTGTAATGTAATGATTGTTTGAACTCTTGATTCATTTCCTATTTTCCCTTGGGATTTTGCAGGAGGATGATGACGAGTGATGAAGATGTAGATGATGATAGTAAAGTCACTTAGGCTGTCAGTGTACTTGATCCTTCCATAGTAATGGTTTGATCATTTCCTGTTAATTGTTTTTTTTTTTTTTTTAATATCATGAAATATATTAGCATCTCCCGGTTATTTTGTTTGTGCATTCAGAAAGGAATGGTTGTAATGGGAGATCATCTATCATGTACTTCACAATGTTAGTTATTCTAATCAAACTATGCTTTTAATTATTCAACTTATATGGCAAGAACACCCGCTAAACCCATGCAATGAATCTTTTTGTTTTCCTGCTTTGAGCCAACGATTAGCGGAGCCTATCCTTTTTGAATGTTCATACTTCATTATTGAATCAAGTCAACAGTTCATGGCTTCTCTAATAGAGATTCAAAACCGATCTTCGTTTTTTTGTGGGGATTGCATTGGGATTCTTGGCAAGAATTGTTGGAATCGGGTTATTTTCTTGAAATCTTTAATTAATTTTTTTCTTAATTAACTATTTTAAAAAAAAATATTGATTAAGTTTCATCTATATTTTGATTTATTATTGAAAAATACTCATTTTTACTATATAATTTTATCAACATATGTATAAAATAAAAAGAAAAAAATATTTAAAAACGAAAAGAAGAAGGAAATGGGGTTGGAGATTTATTTCCTGCCTTCGTTTAGCCAACTGGAAAATATAGACATCCATATTTTCTAATATATTGACTGGAAGATTGTGTTTAGATATTTTGCTCATTTGTAAGCACCTTTTGGAGCCATTGGTATGAGGTATGAGGTCTTGAAGAAATGTTTCAAACCAGTAATTATTAAATATGTTTTGAATTGTAATTATATTTTTTAAATTATTTTAAATATTAATTATAAATATTTTTAGAAATTAATATTCATACAAGTTTTTTATTGTTGTCATTCATTATTTCTAATTATTTAAAACAATTTTTTGAAAAATGACTTTCAAATAAAATTCATTTTAAATATTCAAAATAAATTTTGATATTAAATATTAATTTTAAAACTAGATTAAAAAAGTATTAAATTGCAATTATTACTTTTAAATATTCAAAATAAAATTTCAATCCAAACATGTTTGTGTTTAAAAACAATGATAATGTTACCAAGTTTAGAAGGATTTTTCTTGGGTATGGAATTTTGTTATCTATTCGGGAAACACTCGCATTCCAGACGTAGTAACAGATGATGATGGATGTTTGCTATCTCGATGAGATTCTAGAAAGGGAGAAATTTAGGCCATTTTAAGAAATTTTAATGTCCACTAAAAATACAATACAGCGTGGCTCCAATGCCCAGCCATTGGCAAATGGTCCAAACCTTTTTAAGAAAGAAATGGATGATTTGATTGAACAATTTGTATATTAATAATATCATAGGGGTTGAATTACACTATATTACAATATCTCCAGCAACAAATCAAACTTTCAAATTTAAAATTCAAACTTTCAGTCTCATAATAAAATATGATACATATCACTTGGCTATTTTGGATTTCTTTTTTATTTACTATCAATAAATTATAAATTTAATGTTTATTATTTAAACAAGTTAGAAGATAATTTACATTTTTTTATTCTAGTTTGGTTTATTCATTTTTATAATGTTTAGATTTTATTTTTTATAATTATAATAGAATTCAAAATTGATTCACATAAAAAGTTTGAATTTTATTTAAAAGAAATCTAATGTTTAGTATTATTGTTTATAGTTTGAATTAAGAAATAAGCTAATAGTAATTACTAAAGAAAAAGTAACTTTTGAATTTTAATAATTGATTAATAGTACTAAATAAGGCAACTCTTCTACTACAAACACAAATCTCTACACAAGGTTCCCTTCTTTTTCTTTTTATTTCTTTTTTAATATTAGCAAGTGATTAGTGACTATTTTTACGGGACAACATTTAGTTGTTAAGAAATCAATTAGAAATTTTTTCTTCACATAGTTAATCATCATAAATTGAATTCATGGTTTTTTTTTTCTTTCTCTCTCTCTCTCTTTTAATTTTACACTAAATCAACTTATGATGATTAGTTATTGTTGGGATAGAGTTTTTGATAATTAGAAGTCGTCATGTTGTTTATACTTAACACGATTCTCTCTAAGAGTGTCTTAAGAGACACCAATTGAGTTGTGGATAGTGCGCAAATTACCATTATGCCACTTCAAATTTTGGAGATGTCCAACTCATGTGTTGAATACAAATCTAAGGAAGTTAGAACATTGTTTGAAAGTATGCTTATTTATAGGAAACCTCAAGGAAACAAGAGGTGCATACTTTTATAGTTCATATGAGAATATAGTGTTAGTTAAACAAATGTTCTTGGAGGAGGACTACATGAAGGACCAAAAAACTCGTAGTGATTTATGTTAAAAGAATGAACATCCGATAATGCTGCAGATACAACAACAAGGATTGTTGCAGGTGGGTCAACATAGGTTGTTGACAACTCATCAGCATTGGATGCTAGAGGCTCATCAACAAGAATTTTTCATGAATCCATAAGAGCTGACATTCAAATATCACATAGTTAGGTTAGTAGTTTGTAATTAAATAACAAAACATTTAATGTTAGATATTTAATGTGATATTTCAGTTATTAATAAAGCTTATTATTTTCATTAATTGCTCATTTAATATACAAATGTCATTCAACTACATTACATTAATGAGATTAATGGCGATAATCAATTGTTTATTTAGATGTATATTTGGACAAGTATGTGAGACATGCAAGTGAATCTAGTTTCAAGTTAGTAACTTAAAACTTCTATAGTATATGAACTATGTTATGACGTCTAAGTCCTAGTGACACTGTTGGTACAACCCGCTTTGCAAATATTGCAAATGACTTGATTTTGATTGTTCTTCTAAAGACATGAGAGTGTGGGTGCTTATGCAAAAAAAAAAAAAAAAAAAAAAGTTTTTACGTAAGATGGGACCAGAAGTTCTATGATTGGTCAAGTAATTTTGTTATAGAGTCACATCAATTACTTCATTAAGGATGATCGTATGTCGATGTGATCTTAATCTTGAATGGGTTGTGAAACCCTACTTTGTGAAAACGTCATTTGTTGTGCATGGATGAGAACATCCAAACAACGCTGGGTCAATATAGCCTCTCATGTTGGAGATTGACGTAGTGAGTGACTGAGAACACAAAGTCACAAGAAGAAATTCACGCCTTCCACAATATTGGAGAAGATATAGAATTTGTTCCCTTAAGAATTGACTATAGGGCTTGAACAAAGGGCATCCTCCTCTCATTGGCCTAAGAGAACATTAGTTTATAGTGGGACTATAAACAGCTTATTCATTAGAGGCATCGATGACACTTAAAGGAAAAAGATGTAATCATAAGGGTAGAACAAATTTCTTGTCCCATATGTGAATTGCGAACAACCTCCTCAAGGATCACATGATAGATGACTGAATATACATATGTGGACATAACTTGTCATATAGCGTGAAATAGTTTAGCACATGCCTTTAGTGGAATAGTGTTAACAAATATGAATTGAATCATAGCTCGTTGTAGCTCTTATAGGTCCAACGATCCTTAAGCTAGCTCATACTTGTTGGCACAATATTTTTTTTTTGAAGTTACAACTTTGGGGTGGAGAACTCGAACCACAAATCAAACGTATGCTAATACATCTCTAATACTAACTAAACTATTACACAAAATACTTATAGTATCATGAATTCAACATCCACAACAATTATTATAAATATCCTAAAAGTGTACATACATACTTAAGATTAGAATAAACACCATAAGAATGCAAAATCGAATACATATATTTGTAATACATAGAGGCACTACGATAAATACTAGTATTATGAATTCAACATCGACATTATTATAAATACCCTAAAAATACACATAGTACTATATGCACATTTGTAATTGACAAATAGCCATGAATGCAAAATCCTATAAATTTTATATATTCGTAATACACTGAGACATAACAATAAATGCTAATATCACCACTATTTTGGAAGGACTTAGTGATTGAGAGAGATCTTAGTAAACTTATATGTGATGGGTTCAATTCACGATGATCGTCTACTTAGTAATTAATTTTAGTTTTATTAAAATCCAAATATTATAGAAGTTAGGCTGAGTACAGGCAAGCTAGACCATACAACCACAAAGATAAAAAAAATCACTAATATTACAAATTCAATATCAGCACTATTATTACTATCCTATAAATTGTATACATACATATACATACACATACACATATACATATACATATACATGTACGTATTTTATTTTTAATAATACATACCACAATACAATAAGTATAATTATTAAGAGTATTATTTATAATAATACATATTGTAGTACAATAAGTAAAATTTAGGAGAGTGGGCAAGAAAAAAATCTGCAATGAGAGTTGAGAAGAGAGAATAAGTATCATTTTGCAAAGAGAGTTTTTTTTTTTTTGAAAAAGAAACGCCCCATAACATTAACCAATAAAGAAACACCGAGTACAGTCATTCTCCACAACGGAGGCCGCCAAGGGGGGGAGCACCCCCCTCCAAAAAAAAGTCCTACCATCCAACAAGGAAGGATAAAAGCTCCAAACAATCGAGGGTTTTTGGCTAACAAATGAGCCACCCTATTACAACTCCTAGGACAATGGAAATAAGATACATTCCCAATTGAGTTGGACAAAGCCTGAATATCATCAGCAATGTTTTTAAATTCAGAAAAATCTGAATCAACACCCACCAAAACCTTAACAACCTCCATAGCATCAGATTCCACAATCAAGGGAGGGATCCACGAACCCGTCTTCCACATTTTGCAAAGAGAGTTGTAAAGAAAGTAGTCATCCATTTAAGTTTTAATTTGTTTAAAAACTGACCATAAATTTAGGATGGTGGTTTAAATCTAGAATTTATGGAAAAGAAAAATACAAAAAAATAATATTAATTTTAAAAGGAAATTCGTATAAAGACGGTTTGGAAATTCCTTACGTGTAATAAATGGCAATCCGCGATTTATTTAATAGTGAAAAATGAATTTAAAAAATAAATAAACTAAAATGCAATTAAAATAATACATGTATACATATGTAAAAATTATACTAAATTTAAATATTCATACAAAATATTCTAATAATTATTGGATAATTATTAAAATAGAGAATTTATGCATTGAATATATTAATTAGACATTTATTTATTTATGATATATTAGATATATTATTGAATTGAAATTTATTAGATAAATATCTGTTACGAAAAAAGCTCACTAAAGTTCAATAGTGTCTCAAAGCCCAAGTCTATATGGAGGCCTTTGCAATGGGTTTTTGTCTTTAATATGTGTAAGCCCAAGTCACCCATTGTAGTGTCTTTGCATAGGGTTTTTGTCTTTAAAGAAATTTGCTCCATTTTTTAATGTTAGGGAGTTTTTCATCTTTGTTGTGTGATGTTCTCTCTTTGCAAACTAGACTTCACCATGTTTGAGCACCATGATATTAATATGCAATAAAGATTTTCTCCTTACTTCATGTGTTGATCTATTGAGTTTTATTAATTGTCTTGGTATTGAAGTAAGCTGTCTAATGACAAAAAACATTTCCCCCCACGATTTTCAACAGCTACGATTGATAATTTCTATATTTCTCCTACTTTTGCGATTGCTGTCTGAGATTTTGTTCGACGAGGTTTCAAGGTTTGCATTGTCTGCATCGATTTGGCTAGGTCGATTGTAATTTTTTTGTGTCTGATATTTGTGATTTGCACCGATAAAGTTTTGAGATTCTGCCATTTGGAGTTTACACTGTGATTGCTATTTACGATTCTAATTTGTGCTGCGTTGAGGTTTTAAATTTGCGATTCTGATTCTGACTTCGTAATTTTGATTCTGATTTGTGATTGTGAATTTTCGGTTGTGTTTGCAATTCTGATTCAAAGATTTGGCATTTATCGTTTGTGATTTGACTATCGATTAAAAGTTGGCAGTCGATTGAAATTTGGTTGTGGCGTTTGTGATTGAAATTGTTTACAATTGTTGGCTGAGTTTGCAACTATTAAGCCTATAATTTTTGATTACTTGCTACAATGGAGAACTCCGTACTTTCATTTGATTCAATGGCATATGGAGCATTATAGGCCGTAGTTAATCCAGGTAGCAAAATCTCAATTGTACGATTGAACAATGAGAATTTCCTTATGTGGAAATTTCTGATTGAAATGGCATTAGAAGAATATGACTTGTTTGACTCACACATCGATCTACAACTACATCACTGCCGAAGACAGTAGTGACTGAATCAAGTTCAGACACTTCTTCGTCTACCTCTGTTTCGAATCTTGCATATTTATTGTGGAAGAAGCAAGATAAACTCATATGCTCGTGGCTTCTTAGCTCAATGGCGGAAGAGATACTCGAGAAAATGCTCCATTATTCATCTGCAAAAGAGATTTGGTCGTGTTTGCTGTTGATTTTCAATTCATGAAATCTTGCACAAGTAAAGAAGTTGAAATCGAATCTACAAAATCTTTGGAAATGTAATTTTCATTAACAGAATACTTTTCAAAAATTAAGAAGTCAATTGATGCTCTGGCCGTTGTTGGCAAGCCTGTCTCGATCGAGGATCATGTGCTATATATTCTTTCCGGTCTTGGTCCTAATTTTGATTCAATGGTTTCGGTCATTACTTCCCGTGCAACCACTAACTCAGTATACAATGTTATGACACTGTTATTTACATATGACAATCGTTTGGAGTAAAAAAAATGTTAATATTGATGGCTCAACTTCTACGGTTATCTTATATCTCAAAATTTGGGTAAGATTTTTGATAATGGAAAGCAACATTCTTATATGCACTTTAATTTCAATAGAGGATTTTTTAACCAAAACCGAGGAGGTAGAGGAGGTTATCAGAATAAACGTGGATGATCAAATTGGAATAAACGTGCCAAGCTTTATTGTCAATGGTGCAATAAGACTGGTTACACAACATCCTAATGCTATGTTGATTATCGACCACAGAGGCAAATATTTGTAAATCAAGCGGTGATGGCTCCTATGAATGGTTATGTTGTAAACCCAACCTATGCTTAATCCTATGGGATTTAATGGTGGTGGAAACTCTCTGTAAAGACCCAACCCAAACTATGGGTCGAAACCTAGGTCTTTTACTCTAATGCATGAATTTCCAACACTTATATGACTGACGTGGACATGTTCTTAAAATAGAATATTCAAATAAAAGAATTAACAACCATTAAGTTTAAAAGCTCTCAAAACAGGTTAAGGGTACCCGAGAACAATCCAAATAAGAAACAAAATTTAAATATAAAAAGAAACACATATGTCCTGAAAATATGCCAAAGGAACATAAAGAAAATAAACAGTAAAGAGTGTAGCGATGCTCATGGTCAATCCAGCTCGATCATCCATCTGGTACAGACTTGTCATACCTATAGAATTCTACAATGGAAAGAGTGAATTTGTGAAAAACTCACTAAGGATCTCCAAATCGGGATAAGACATGAATATATCCAAAATATGATAACAACAATAACAAATATAACATCATTCTCAATATTATATCAATCAAAGGGTACATAGACACAAGTTTCTGTAAAACTATACATGTTAATCATTGTCCCTTAGGAGACGATAGAGTCATTACACACCAAAATCGAGTCTTTTCCTCTATGGGAGGACGGTGTCAATACACACACTAAAATATGATGCTTGTCCCCTATGGAACGGTGATGTGAATACACACACCATAAATGAGCCTTGTCCCTTATGAAACGGTGGTGTCAATACATGCACAAAAAACGAGTTTTGTCACCTATGGAACGGTGGTGCCAATGCATACACCAAAATATGAGGCTTGTCCCCTATGAGATGGTAGTGTCAATACACGCACCATAAACGAGTCTTGTCCCCTATGAAACGACGGTGTCAATACATGTACAATAATAGGTATCTTATGAGATAAGCAACAAATAGATCCCCAATAGGACGATCGTGTACAACTAGCTTCTTATGAAGCATCCCGACCACACGCACCATAGATAGGTCCCTAATAAACAACATAATAAATAATAGGTCCTCAATGAGACAACGGTGTAGACTAGTTTCCTAAGGAACATCCCGGCCTAACACATACCCTAAGCTGATAACCACAGTTTGTAAGCATCAACAAGACATCTCTTCATAATTAAATTCAACATACATCATCGCATACTCAGATAATCACATATTCATATATAATCACATGTTCAATTCCATCTCAGATAGCCAAGATTAAATCACACAATTCATTCAAGCATTAATTAAAACATCATATCGTATGAACACAAACAAGTATCAATACATCATTACAAAACACAACCGGATATAAATTTATCTATTCAGTTCTATCTCTAATAATCATGAATCGGTAAGTCATCAAATAATATGACAAACATCAAACAAGTAGCAAACACCATACATGCATCACATTTTAGTACATTCATGTATTAAACCACAAGATCTCGAGTTAAAGATATGTTCCCTTACCTTAGCGGATTTCACTAGAGGGATCCCAAGCTTCGAGTCATCGATTAATGAGGCTAGCACAAGAACAAAGTCCTAAATTTAACGTGTCAAAACTTACACATGAGATTATCAAAAACAAATTCAATAGTCGAAATTAGTAAAGAAGGCCTAACTTCGAAAATCGTGATTTCGAGATTCGTGGCCCGGTCAACTCAGATGACCGGTCAAAGCTGGTTAAAGGGTCTTACAAGGCCAAAGATTATACCATTTTTCTCAAATAATAAAATCATTATTTTAATCTCAACACTAATTCAATTTTGATATATATATATATATATAAATAAATTTCAATAAAAGTCACGTGGGTCCAACAAACATAAAATATAATAAATCAGTATTTAACCTATTTTAATCACATGAAAGGGCCCACATGTATCATCTTCTTCCTCTTAGGTTTCTCTTTCATAGTTTTCAAAACAGCAAACCTCCATTAATGGAGGTTCTTTACAAGAACAAGGAAATACTACAACTAACAACACTCACCCTTGCTGAAAACTCACAAGTAGGCGGCGGCCTACTAAGCGGCAGGACACGAGCGACAGAGCTCACACATTTGTTAGCAACAACACTCGTGGCCTCGACTCCCCTAACCGTCAGTTTAGGCATTGAGGCGTGTGCTGCGGCGAGTAGGGGCAGGCGCGGGTGACGTCGGTTCCGGCATTGAGGCGTGTGCTACCGGCGGCCTTGTGGCGAAGAAGGTGAATAGTGGAGAGGGAGGGAGAGTTCTTAAGAGAGAGAGATAGAGAGAATTGGGGAAAGAGGCACACGAAATCCAAGAGAGGAGAGAGGGATGATGTGACCTAGGGTTCTTTTTACCCAAATTATTCAAATAAAACAAAACCTTCTAATTATTTCTCTTTCCTCCACCAAACACACGCTTTCTTTTGATAAGAGTATTAAAAGAAAAGATTAAAGTTTTGTTTTAAAACTCCCATAACCTTGTTAAAATATTTCTATTTATACTTACAATTAATCTCAATAATAATGAATTGTTTAAATTTTTAAACAACTCATTTAATTTATACGAAAATGATTAAAAAAAACTTAGAAAAATCCAAGCAATTTCATAGGAATTTTCTGATTGTTACAATATTCCCTCCTTAGAAGACTTTT
This sequence comes from Cyclanthera cordifolia, assembly GCA_037832605.1. NCBI lineage: Eukaryota > Viridiplantae > Streptophyta > Magnoliopsida > Cucurbitales > Cucurbitaceae > Cyclanthera > Cyclanthera cordifolia. The sequence continues at coordinate 14,061 of JBBMEG010012349.1, forward strand.
GTCCTTGAAAGTTGTCTAAGGTAGGACAACCTAAACAGCAAGACTACCCATCAATGGATTTGTACATCCACTCTCTATGGGATAGAGACATGCAATGAACCGCATGAGTTCCACATATGTGCAACATAAGCGTACAAGATATTGTCAACACATCAATAAACAACACAACACGAATTCATCAAGGAACCAATCATTGCAAATATACGTAGCCTTTGTAACTTATTGTTGTTGATTTGTGAGGCCCTGCCCAAGTTAATTACTTCTCTAAATGGTTTCAGATATTATATAAATTGTGTTGATGGATATTCCTGATACACGTGGATTTACTTTCTTCATGCTAAATTTGAGGCATCATCTGCTTTTCTCAAAACATTCATTGAAAAGTTTCTAAGAGTTTAGACTGATGGTGGAACTGAATTTAAACCACTCATTTCACATTTTCAAATACATGGGATAACTCATAGACTTACCTATCCATATACATCTAAGAAAAATGGAATAGTTGAAAAGAAACATAGACACATTGCTGATATATAATTTACTTTACTATCTCATGCGTCTCTTCCTATTGTTTTTTGGGGTGATGCTTCCACATATGTAGTTTATCTAATCAACAGGTTGCCTACTCTAGTTTTACATGGTACGAGTCCCTTTCATAAGCTCTTTGACCAGGTTCCTAATTATTCACATCTCTGAGTGTTTGGTTGTTTGTGTTTTTCATATCTAAGACCCTTTAATGCTCATAAATTAGAGTTTTGATCCCAACCATATAATTTTTTGGGATATAGCTCAATGCATAAGGGTTATAAATGTCTTATTGATGATGGTAGACTATACATTTCACGCAGTGTATTGTTCGATGAAAATTCTTTTCCTTATGCCTCAAAGGATGTATCATTGAAGTCCTCTGTGGATAAATCCATGTTGTATGGTCAGATTCCAGTTTTATCAAGCTTACCAGTTATGGATACCATTAGCCTTTCATCACCGCAGTCGTTGCCTTCGACTTTCCCTACATCTAGCTAAAATACACCTCAACCGAGATAAGTAATAGCTTCTCCTATATCTACACCGAGAGCCGCTATTATACCAACACCTCCTAATATATCTACAGAAAAAAAAATCAAATAGGAATGAGGTGTACCTCGTTGTTAATAATCATGTCATGGTTACTAAGGGTAAGAATGATATTTTTAAAACAAAGACATTCCTAACTACAAAGATTTATGAAGATGAAGAGCCACTAAATGTTAAGAAGGCCTTAAAATCTGTACATTGGAAGTAAGTTATGCAACATAAATAAGATGCTTTTGTGCTTAACAAGACATGGACTTTTGTTCCTCCACAAAATTAGAAAAATGTTGGATGCAAGTGGATATTCAAAATTAAACATAATACAGACGGATTTGTGGCTAGATAGAAAGCACGACTGGTGGCAAAAGGGTTTCATCAAACACCTGATGTTGATTATTTTGAAACATTTAGCCATGTGGTGAAGCATACTACTATTCGTGTTTTGTTAACACCGACATTGAAGAATAGTTAGTCTACACGGTAGATAGATATTAATAATGTATTTTTACATGGAGTGTTAACAGAGTTGGTCTATATGGAACAACCTGTTGGATTTGTTGTTGGTGATTCTTGTAATGCAGTGTAAACTGCAAAAGGCGTTATATGGTTTAAAACAAGCTCCGAGAGCTTAGTTTGTTCGACAGATGAGTTTCTTAAAAGCCAATGGTTTTGTGCATTTTCGTGGTGATACAACTTTATTATTTTAGCATATACACCCATTACCTGTTGTTATGTGTTAGTATATGTTGATGACATATTTATTATGAGTAATTCTGATTCTATCATAATTAAATTGATCTCTATGCTCCATAGCACTTTTACCATGAAAGATCTAGGCCCGTGAACTATTTTCTTGAGATTGAAGTTTCATATCCATTAGGTGGAGGTATATTTTTGTCTCAAACTAAGTATATTGAGATTTATTGCGCATGGTTCATATGGAGGATGCTCATCATATAGCAACTTTGATGGTCAGTGTTCCCTTACCCTCTACATATGGTGGTGAGTCGTTTCATGATATTCATCTTTATATAAGTATTGTGGGTGCCTTACAATGCACGCTACTTAAACGACCTGAATGGTGTTAATAAAGTTTGTCAGTTTATACATGCTCCGAAAATTTCACATTGGAAAATGGTAAGAGATTTCTTAGATATCTGAAAGGTACAACACATCATGGATTGTTGCTGAATAAACCTTTGGCTCTAACTCTCCATGACTATGCTGATTTTGATTGGGCCTCTGATTCTGATAATAGGAAATCTACATCGGGATATTGCATTTATTTTGGAGGTAATTTGGTATCTTGGGGATCAAGAAACAATTGATAATTTCACATTCGAGTACTGAAGCAGATCAGTATTGTTGCTTAGTAATAGAAGCAACTGAGTTAATTTGGTTCACAAATTTATTTGCTGATCTGACACTATTGTTGGTTAAAACCCCAATATTGTGGTGTGATAACTTAAGTGCTAATCCAGTGTTACATTCTAAAACGAAACATGTTGAACTTGATATATACTTCTGCATGATCTTGTTCTTAGATGGAAACTTGGTGTTCAACATTTACCAACTACTACATAGGTGGCTGATGTTCTGACTAAACCATTGTCTACTCTTTATTTTCATCAGCACGGGTCCAAGCTCAATGTTTGTGATTCTATGACCATTGGCTTGCTGGGGTTGTTAGGAAGAAAACTCATTAAAGCCAAATAGTGTCTCAAAGCCCAAGTTCATCTAGAGGCCATTGCAATTAGTTTATTTACTTTATTTTGTGTCTTTAATATATGTAAGTCCAAGTGGCCCATTTTAGTGTCTTTGTGTATGATTTTTGTCTTCGAAGAACTTTGCTTTGTTTTTTAAAGTTGTTATGAAGTTTTTCATCTTTGTTGTGTGATGTTCTCTCTCTGCAAACTATGAGACTTCCCCATGATTGAGCACCATGATATGTTAATATGCAACAAAGTTTTTCTCCCTACTTCATGTGTTGATCTATTTAATTTTATTATTTGTTTATATCAATTAAAAACAAATAAAATAACATACGAGATATATTGGAATAAAAAAAAATCCTTCCCTTTAAATAAGAAAGGAAATTTTGTCCCTTAGGGAGTGTTGAAATTTTCAAATTTTTAGTTTAAATAAGAAAGAGAGAAAATCTTTGATTTTTTCCAATATTTTTTAATATTTTATATTGAAAGATATTGTATTTTTCTAATTTAAATAATCCATCATATACTATAAATAAGAGATATTGAAGTCTTCATTATCTCACACAAGTAGATCTAGTTTCAAGTTAATAACCTAAAACGTTTACAATATATGAACCAAGGCATGTGCACCTAAGTCTTGGTAAAATTGTTGGTACGACCAGCTTTGCAAAGGTTGCAAACGACCTGATCCTGATTTTTCATGTGGAAACATGTGAATGAGGGTGCCTATGCAAAAAGAAGTTTTTATATGAGATGAGATCATAAATTTTGTGATCGATCTAGTAATTGGTTATAGAATCGCATCAGTTACTTCATTCAGGATGATCATATGTCAATATGATCTTAATTCTAAGTGGGTTGTGAACTCTTGCTTGATGAAAGCGTCCACGGATGTGCATGGGTGAGACCGGTCAAACAACGTTTGGTGAATAAACTTCCCACATTGGAGATTGTCATAGTGAATGGTTGAAATGCAACATCACAAGAAGAAATTCATGTCTTCCTGTTTGTTATATTTATTTATTTGTGATTATCTTGTAAATATTATAAGAAATAATATCTTATTATATTATTTATCTTTTTTATATTTAGGAGTGTTTCCTATCATATTTAGGAATTGCTAATATATTTAGGAATTCCTATTATATTTAGGAAAGTTTTTCTATTTAAGTAACACAATATATACAATTGTATTCAAGTGAGTAGTAAAGAATCATTCCATTTATTATTTTCTACATGGTATCAGAGCAAAATTTTAAAGGAAAAAAAAACCCCTAACCCTAATTCTCACTTCACCGCCGCCGCCTCTATTTTTCAACCTTCGTGGCAATCAGTATTCAAAGCCGACCTTCGTCTGGATACAACTTCAAGTTAGCGCCTGGCAGCACCTTCGTCTGGCAGCAGCACCTTCGGATCACAGTCGTCTGCACAGTCCAGCTTCGTCTGGCAGCAGCTTTGTCTGGAAGCAGCAGCATAGTCACATCAGCAGCAGCGTCAGATTAATCCCGCCTACACGTCTCAGATCTACTTGCATCTCGGATCCCGCCTGTATGTCTCGGATCCTGCCTCACGGTTGAGTTCTTCTTTCAGCAGCGAGAGTCGTTTGTTTAGCTGAGTTTTCTCGGTTGTGGCTTGGTTGAAATCCTTAATAGAGCAGGTATGTCGAAAGATAAAAGATCGGTTGCTAGATTAACTACTAATAGTTATACAATTCAAATAACGACTATTAAACCTCGTGTTTGGTGTGGTTGCTGGGATAAACCACGTCATACTCGGGAAACGTGTTAGAAGCTTCATGGAAAGCCTGACAATCATAAAACCAGTGGACAAGGAGAAAGAAACACTCGTCCACCTACCTCAAATGCAAATAATGCTAAATCGAATGTAGTTAACAAAGAGCAAATTGATCAAATTCTGAAGCTGCTAAATGACACATCGTCTTCTGGTAATCCTAGTGTTTCATTGGCACAAACAAGTAATTATCCTCATGTCTTCTCTTGCCTTAATTCAGCTTTATGGATTATAGATTCTGGAGCATTCAACCATATGACCAATTCCTCAAAATAGTTTTAAATCCCATTATATTGTGATGAGAAAATAAGAATAGCTGATGACAGTTATCCTCCCATCATTGGGAAAGGGACCATTAAGTTATCCTCGCAAATTACTCTACAAACTGTCCTTTGTGTTCCCAATTTAACTTGCAATTTACTATCAGTTAGTAAGGTCTCTAAAGATTCTAACTGTCGTGTTGTCTTCTATGATTACTTTGTGTTTTTCAGGAACATGAGTCGGGGAAGATGATTGGACGTGCTAGGATGATTGACGGTCTTTACTATTTTGAGGAAACTTCAACTAGTTATACTGAAATTCAGGGATATAGTAGTGTTAGTTTTACTTATGTTAGGGAAACTTTAATGTTATGGCATTATAGGTTAGGACATCCTAGTTTTTTCTATTTAAAACGCTTGTTTCCAAAACTCTTTATAGGAATTGATTGCTCGACATTTAATTGTGAACATTGTTATTTTGCAAAAACTCATCGTACTTCCTACTTACCTCAAAATTATAAAACACCTGTACCTTTTTATTTACTCCATAGTGATGTTTGGGGGCCCTCTAAGGTAGTAACCCAATGTGGAAAAAAATGGTTTGTCACCTTCATTGACGACCATACTCGTGTAACCTAGGTGTATCTTCTAGCTAATAAGTCAGATGTTAAAAAAGTGTTCATTCGTTTTTACAACTAATTGAAAAGCTGTTCAAAACAAAGATAAGCATCCTCCGTTCAGATAATTGAACGAAATATTTTAATACTCATCTAACCGTTTTTTTATATAGTAAGGGTATTTCTCATCAGTCGACGTGTAGGAACACGCCTCAACAAAATGTGATTGTTGAAAGAAAAAATAGATACTTATTAGAAGTTTCTTGTGCTATTATGTTTTCAATGCATGTTCCACAATACCTATGGGGGTGACACGATTCTTATAGCTACCTATCTCATAAATAGAATGCCTACTAAAGTGTTAAGTTTATGCACTCCTTTTAGACCATCTCTAGAAACATCTTCTCTACAAATCGGATTTTTCCAGATTTACCTGCCAATTGGTTTTAAGATGAATGCCCACATTTTCTAATATAGTAGCCTTTGTTCATGTATTCAGTTCTTCACAGTCTAAACTAGATCCTCTGGCCATAAAATGTATCTTCCTAGGCTACGTATCTCATAAAAAGGCTTATCGATGTTATGATCCTGTAGCAAGGAAGTTCTATGAGAGTTTGGATATAACCTTTATAGAAAATCAATCCTACTTTACCAATTCTCTTCAGGGGGAAATGACTATAGTTGAAGGAAATTTTTGGGATATCTCTCCTCTTCCTAATATTGTTCACAATGAGGCAGTTGATCTCAATTCTACAGAACCAGGACATAATATGGAAAGTTCCTCTTCAGGGGAGAAATACTACAAAGTACTCAACCAGAATTTCAAGTTTATACTAGGAGGAAGCTGAATCAAAATACTAATGATGCAATGGTTGAATCCAACACACGACCAATCTGACATTCCGACAACTGATTTTGGCATTCCAAGTAATCTACCTTCCAACTCTTCTCAACATGAAAATCGTTAAGAACTATTTGTCTATTTGTACCAAATATCCTATTAAGAACTATTTGTCTACCACAAATTGCCCACTACCCATAGAGCCTTTACATCTAGGATAACTCACTTGTTTGTTCCAAGAAATATACAGGAGGCCCTAGAAGATCCGAAGTGGAATTTAGATGTTATGGGGAAGATAAATGAGCTCCAGGAAAATCATACATGGGATATAGTTAAATTTCCGAAAGATAAAAAGACAGTAGGATGCAAATGGGTATATATTGTGAAATGTTATACAGATGGAAGAATTGAAAGGTACAAGGAAATATTGGTTGCTAAAGGGTTCACTCAGATCTATGGAATTGACTATCAAGAAACGTTTGCTCTAGTGGCCAAACTGAACTCAATTAGAGTTCTGCTATCTATTGTTGTCAACAAAAATTGGCCTTTATATCAGCTTGATGTGAAAAACACTTTTCTTAATGGTGATCTATAAGAAGAAGTATATATGGACTTACCACCTGGTTTTGGAACTAATGGAAATAACAATGTATGCAAGTTGAAAAGACATTGTATGGTCTCAAACAATCACCTAGAGCTTGGTTTGAGTGATTTGGAAAGACAGTTGCAAGTTGTGGTTTTCTTCAAAGTCAGGCAGATCACACTATGTTCTACAAACATCTAGAGATAACAAAATGATTATTCTAATAGTTTATGTTGATGATATTATAGTGACAGACGATGACAAAGTAGGGATAACTGACTTGAAGAAAAGATTAGCAAATGAGTTTCAAATAAAAGACTTAGGAGTTCTAAAATATTTTATGGGAATGAAGTTTGCAAAATCAAAAACTGGTATTATAGTAAATTAAAGGAAATACATCATAGATTTACTAAATGAAACTGGGTTACTTGGCTGCAAATTAGTGGAAATTCCTATTGAAAAAAATGTGAAACTACAGACAGCTACAAAAGAAGAAGTAAAGGATAAAGAAAAGTATCAGAGACTTGTGGGTAGACTCATCTATCTATCTCATACACGTCCTGATATAGCCTTTGTTGTGAGTATGGTAAGTCAATTTATGCATGCTCATGACCCTACTCATTTTGAAGCAGTATATAGAATTTTGAAATACCTAAAATGTACCACTGGAAAAGGTATATTGATTAAAAAACTGAATCATCTTAATGTTGAAGTTTATACAAATGCCGACTAGGCGCGTAGTACCATAGATAGAAGGTTAACTTCAGGATATTGTTCCTTTATTGAAGGAAATTTAGTCACATGGCGCAGTAAGAAACAAAGTGAGGTGGCTAGAAGTATAGCTTAAGCTGAATTTGGGGCTTTAGTCCATGACATTTGTGAAAGTATATGGATAAAGAGACTCTTGGCATAGCTTAAATGTGCCCATTCAACACCAACACGTGTGTATTGTGATAACAAGACAACTATATCCATCATTCACAATCCTGTTCTCCATTATAGGACAAAACATATTGAAGTCGACAAACACTTTATAAAAGAAAAGATCGTAGATGGAACTATTTGTATTTCCTATAACCAACCTCAGAACAAGTAGCTTTACATCTTTACTAAAGGACTACTTAAACGACAGTTCGATAAGATGATAGACAAGTTGACAATGAAAGACATCTTCATACAAACTTGAGGGGGGAGTGTTGGTTATATTTATTTATTTGTGATTATCTTGTAAGTATTATAAGAAATAATATCTTATTATATTATTTCTCTTTTTTATATTTAGGAATGTTTTCTATTATATTTAGGAATTCCTATTATATTTATGAATATTTTTCTATTTAAGTAACACAATATGTACTATTGTATTCAAGTGAGTAATAAAGAATCGTTCATTTTATTATTTTCTACACTTCCCTGATATTGAGGAAAATATAGAGTTCTTTCCTTAAGAAATGATTTCGAGGCTTAAATAAAAGGTACTCACCTCTTATTGGCTCAAGAGGACACTTGTTTATTGTTGGACTATAAACAACTTCTCATGAGAGGAATCAATGGTGCTTGAGGAGAAATATGTAGCAACATGGGTAGAACAAATCTTTTGTTCTAATTATTGTTTACGAACAAGCTCGTGAAGGATCACATGGCATATGGGCGATTATATCTGTAGATATAACTTGGTCTATGATGCGAAAGAGTTCAATACAATTCTTTAGGGGAATAAGTCTGGTGTTAACGAATAAGGATTGGATCTCGAGTCGTTGTAGCTTTCAACTTATACGTTCATCGATCCCCGTGCTAACTAATACTTACTGGTAGACTATTTTATTAGAGAATCAATTTGAAGAGTTCAAATTCATAAGTTAATTATGTTGAACAAAATTAATTAGAGCATAAGTTTAATTTATTAAACTTGGCGATTAATATATTTAATATATTCATTTAGTATTTATTGGATAAATATTAATGAAGAGAAATTAATTTATTGGATAAACTAAATATAAATAATTATTGGATAATTATTTATTTGAGAGTTAAAATAATTAATATTTTGGACATATTAATTGTCTTAATAATTATTGAATAATGTTTTAGAGAAAAAGTCAATTAATATGTTAGACATGCTAATTGGATTAATAATTATTGAATAATTATTAAAATAGAGAATTAATATAATGAATATATTAATTTGGCATTTATTTATTTATTTATTTATTATATAATGAATATATTATATAATTGAAATTTATTGGATAAATATCAAATAAAATGAATTGGATATATATCAATTAAAAATAAATAAAACAATATATGAAATGTATTGAGATTTTCAAAATTCTCCTCCCTCAAAAGGAAGGAAATTTTGTCCCATAGGGGAATGTTGAAAATTTTGAATTTCATTATAAATGGGAAAGGGAAGAAAATCTTTTTATTTAAAATATTTTTTCTAGTATCTTTTAATAATGAGTATTAAAAGATTTTTTTTTTTAAATAATCTATTCTCCACTATAAATATGAGTCTTAGTAGGTCTTCATTCTCATCCCACTCAATTTAAGAGTAACTCATCTAAACTCTTCTCATTCTCTATAGTCAGACCTCTAATAAAGTTATCTCAGCTCATTCTTTACTCAATTCCCACCAAGCACTCAGTGTAGCAAAAAAGTCATAGCCTAAAATGCAGAGGAGATTGTTCAAGATCGTCCATAAGAATAATCGATCCTATTAAACATAAAAACTCGCCAAAATTAATTAGAGGTGACACTCAATGTAAATACGAGTTTATGAACAACAAGTCAATCAATTAGATTAACTATTGCGAAAATTTTTATTGACACACGCTTTTGTCTCGTTTAATGCATGTTGCTACTTTCTATTCCCAACAATCCCTTAGGCTGGATGTGTGACAGTGATAGGAAAAGAGAGTAAAAGCATGCATAAAACGGTGCAGAATCGTGTGCACAATAAAATTTTTCAGAATAATTAAACCATTTAATTATCTAGGTTACAAATTAATCTACATGACTTATCCTAGGGATGTTTGGATTGAGATTTTAAGAGTATTTAGAATGATGATTTATTTTGAGTATTTAGAAGTAATGATTATAGTGAAAATGTTGTTTAGATGTAGTTTTTAAGGATATTTAAAATTAGTATTTAGAATGAGGATTTATTTTGAGTATTTAGAAGTAATGATTATAGTCAAAAGCTTGTTTGAATGTAGTTTTTAAGAGTATTTAGAATGAAAATTTTATTTTGAGTATTTAGAAGTAATGATTATAGTCAACAGCTAGTTTGGATGTATTTTTTATTTAAAATTACTATTTAGAATGAAAATTTATTTTAAGTATTTAGAAGTTATGATTGCAATCAAAAGCTCGTTTGAATGTAGTTTTATAGGAGTATTTAATACATACTAATTTGGAATACTAGTTGAAAATCTCGTGCCAAACATCCCGTTAGTGATTGACACGTTATTTTTTAACCATACTTACATTGTTTGATGCATCTAATCTGATTTGACAGGTCTTTATGTTGAGTAAGATCGACTATTCCCGTGGACGATCTCAAACGATCTCTTCTGCTCTCTAAACTCACTACTAGAACTATTCCCGAAGAAAAGCAAGACCGTCCTCGTTTAACTCCAACTCATTTACTATTGATTTGTGCTTCTAAACTTGCCACCAGAACATGTCATTTCTCCCTTGCTGATTTCGACCAGACCCCGATTTGAAGATCAGCCTACCTGGTGTAGATAGTCTCAGCGCTGGAGACGGCCACTACGTTCATGGCATTTTCATGAGTCGACTTCACGGACTCCACGCATTGCCGGTTTGAATCGAGCTATATTTTTAAACTCTAATCTCATGAAACAGAGTAAAACGAATTGTCGTTGATGAGGAGTCCACTGACAACATTGGCGTGTTGAATCTAGAGGACCTTTATGACGATAGACGTCGACGTAATTCTTCGGGAGAATGAATCAACGTCGGCAAAATATTACAGGAAAATGGCGGCAGCAGCGGCAGGGGTGAGGTATTTCACATATAAATATTTATTTCACATATATACTATATTTATTATAATAAATATTATATTTCAATTACAATAAATATTGTATTTCACATACTTATTTATATATTTTGTGAATAAATACTATTTTTAAATCACAATAAATATTGTATTTCACATATATAATTTATTTATTATAGTAAATATTGTATTTCAATTACAATAAATATTGTCTTTCACATATTTATTTAGTAAATAAATATTGTATTTCAATTACAATAAATATTGTATTTCACATATATATACTCTGAATAATCACATCCATAAACTTTAAATAGTATTAATGTAATATTTTGTAAATAATAGTTATTAATGACTATACAAATAATATTGTATTACCAAACACAATTGTAGGGTATATTTGTAAATAATATCATATTCATATTATGGTTTGTTTTTAAGTAAATATGCGTCTTCCAAATGCAATTTTGATCTATTGAAAATTCAATTGTTGGCGAGTCTTTGTTGTTTTGTATTTTTAATACTGTAGTTATTAGTGTAAGAAGGTATTATTGTCTTTTAACATTAAAACAAACTTTTTAAATAAAAAGATAAACTACTTTTGTTAATACTTTCATTTTTGCCTACATTTGTAATTATTTTTTAAATATGGCCTAATTCTTAAAAAAAGTCAAATTATTAATCTACTTAATAGGTTCAAACATATTAATTATTTGTATCTCTCTGTTAAATAAGTATCCAACAATTATTTATAATTAATTTATCTAATAAATTAATTTCTTTTCATGAATATTTATCCCATAAATATTAATTTACTAAATGTCATATGTTCTGAAATTAAGTTTAACCATTAAACTTAAGGATCTTATTAATTATATCTCACATAATTAATTTGTGAATTTGAACTATTCAAATTTACTCCTCATTAAATTAGTGTACCAACAAGTATGAGCTAGCTTAGGCACCATTGGACTTATAGGTTTGGCTACAATGACCCGGATCCAATTCTTATTCGTTAACATCAGGCTTATTACACGAATGACTTGTGTTGTCATGCTATAGGATAAGTTATGTTCACAGGTATAATCTGTCATCTACCATATGATCCTTCACGAGCTTGTTCGTAATCCATAATTGAGATACAAGATACGTCTATCCCTATCGTTACATCTTTCACATTAAGCGCCACTGATTCCTTTAGGGTGTGTTTGGGGCAAAGGGAATGTGAATGATTATGGGAAGAATGAAAATTGGGGGAGAATGAGAAAGGAAATGATTATGGGGAGAATGATTAATTGTGTTTGTGGTTAGGAGAATGATTATGGAGAAAATGATTAATTGTGTTTGGGGGAAAGAGAATGATAATGAGAATAATAAAATAATGATGATGTGAGTGAAAAATAGTTATGAGAAGAATAAAAAGTTGTTAAGGGAAGAAGAGAAAGTAGTTTGGAGGAGAATAAAAAGGTGATTTTGGAGAAACGTGATTATGGGAAAATAATTCTCGGTGGCCCAAACACTGGGTATCATTCTTTCTCCCATTCTCCCCCTTTATTAATGGTTGCCCAAACACCTCATTAATGAACAAGTGTTTATAGTTCCATTATAAACCAGTGTTCTTTTCGGCCAATTAGAGGTGGGATCTCTTTGTTCAAGCCTTAGAATCAGTTCTTCAGGTAACAACTTTACATCTTCTTTATTATTTGGGAATGCGTGATTCCAACTTGTGACGTTGCATTTCCAGTCTTTATTACGACAATTCCCAACATGAGATGCTTATTGACCTAGTGCTGTTTGGCTAATCCTACCCATGCATATCAATGATGCTTTCATAGAGTAGGAATTCACAACCACTACGAATTAAAATCACATTGACATATGATCATCCTTAGCGAAGTAGTTGATGCGAGTTTATAATAGAATTACTAGACCCATCACAAAAATCTTGGTCCCATCTTATACAAAAACTCTTTCTTCATAGGCTGCCCCACTCATATGACTCCACAAGAACAACCAGGATTAGGTCATTTGCAACTTTTGCAAACTGGGTCGTACCAACAGTGTTACTACAACTTATGCATCATATTGTAGACGCTTTAAGTTATTAATTTGGAACTATATCCACTAATATGTCATGCATACTTGTTCAAGTATTCATGCAAATAACTGTGGGCATATTGCCAATAATTTCATTAATGCGATAAATCTGAATGATATTTGAATATTAAATGGGCAATTAATAAAAATAATAACTTTTATTTATAACTAAAATATAATATTAAATATTTTGTTCTTTAATTACAAACTAGTAGGCTTTACGGCACAATCGTAACAAACACATGTACGCATGAGAGAATGGTGGGCTATCCTCAAAGCTGCCGACCAAAGCACAAGGAAGGTAAGATGAAGCTATTTTGGTTTTGTTTTCCTTTTAACTTAAAAAATATATAAAATCAACTATTTCCATTTTTCAATCCATGGAAATCGTAGGCCAAAAGCAGATTAAGCCCTTACCTAAAATATTCAGAATATTTAAAATTATAAATTATCTTAAATGTTGAAATTATTGTTTTACGTATTTTTCTAATTAACTTGTGTTAGCTAAATGACTGATTTAGCTTAGAAGATAATTTTTAGAATGAGAAACCCTTTTTATTTATTTATTTATTTCAAAGTACCAAAAATCAATGGAACCTCAAATTAAACTATGAAAAAAAGAAATATAGAGGTAATATAAATTTAGGAAAAAAAAAATTTGAGAATTAGGCAAAGTTTGATTTGAAGTTTAATCGGACGTTGGATGAAGAATTAAGAAGAGATTGAGGAGAGTTGAAAAAAAGGTTGACAAGGAGTTAAGAGAGGTTGAAAAGGGATTGAAGAGGTTGTGATATACTAGAAACAAACAAGGAGTTGAGATCAACTTCTCTTCCTCTCCTCTCCTCTCCTCTTCCCCAGATCCAATAATCACCTAAGGGTGTTTGGATTTAGAGTTAAGAAGATGAAAGGAAAGAGGAGTTGAAAAATTCAAACTTTTTATTTGTTTTTAATACATATCATCATAACCCATCTTCAACTTCTCCTCAACTTCTTTAACTCTTCAAGCATCCCATCAAACATCTTATCTAATCATTCCAAATTTCATCTAATTCCTTTTTTTTTTTTTTATTATTGTTTGTTATAACTTAAAAATATCTTCAAATTTAACTTTTAATTATTAATATAATTTACAAATTGGTTTAGAAATCAGAGATCTAATGTTTGAAAAAAATAATAATAAATATCAAAATTAAAATAAATATAAAAACAAATATTTCTATGTATTTAGTTGTGTTATTTTTGTGTCATATTCGATCAAAACTAATATAAATTTTAAGAAGTTAAAAAAAAAAAATCGTATTTCAACCTTATTATTGTATTTTCATGATTAATAGGCCATGAGTTTAAATTAATTGTCCAATTATTATCATACTAAGAAATATATATAATTAAAAAAGTTGATTTGTAAAGATGAGCAATTTCTATTTATAATTTTGATTAAGTTGAATAATATTCATGATTTGAAAATTATATTACAAATTATAAAGATGAAAATTAAAATTTATGATAAATTTTTTATCAATTTTGTTGAACAATGATAGAAATTTTAAATTTTAAATTTACAAATTAGTTCAATAATTATTAAATTTTGAAAATTAAATTAGAAACTAGAAATTGAATTATAAAAATGAATATGAAGAGAAAAAATGAAAAAATAAATATTATTTCAATTTTGCTATCGTATCTGTACTATCAAAAAAAAAAAATTGTATGAGGAAATTTCTGTAATGATAAATAATCTAAATTTATTATTTTCATGTAATTCAACTAATATTCAATTTTGGAAATTTGATTATATATTAAAAATTAAGTTATGATGATCAAAATTAAAATAACTCATTACAATTAAAATATTAACCAATACAAATATATAATTATTACAATAAAAAATTGATAATAAAATAAAATAATCATCTCCTCCCTAAACAAATTGTTTACGTCTCGTTTCCAAAACATCAATCCCCAAACAATTTTTTACATCTTCTTTTCAAAATATCAATCACTAAACAAGTATTTCATATCTTCAAATTACTATTTCTCTTTCTCTTCAACTTCCTCTCTTCTCCTCTCTTCAGCTCTAAAATTCAATCACGAGAGTGTGTTTAGAACAACATTTATGTTATTGTAAACTATGAATTATTTTAAATGGTGGATTATTATAAAGAACCGGTTATAATAGACGATTTTTTAGGCATATGTTATTGTAACCAGAGTTGTGATAAACAATAATTAAAGTGCATATTATTTATAACAAGAGGATTTTTTTTTTCTTATCATTTTTTTAAGAAACTTGGATTGAGATTTAAATATTCACAAATAACTAGAAAAGTAGTCTTGATTTTTTTTTTTTTTTTTTTAATTATGTTTGGCTTATACATTGATAGAGTTATATACTAAAAAATAAATTAAAAATATTTTTATAACTTTATCTAGTTATTGAACTTATCTAGTTGATAAAAATTTGGTTAATTAAATATAAACATAAATTAACATTATCTCAAATTAGTTAATTAAAAAAAAAACATTATTTACATTTTTCTTGATGAAAATTATTAAACATATAAATAAATAAAGTAGTTATTCATAATAAATCTTTAAAAAAAAATTAATAGTCAAATTCATTCTAATATTAGATATACATAAAAAAAATCAAGTAAACCAACGCGTAGATTTGCATAAGCATGGAGCAAACATCGGTTGAGTTATCATAACTCAACCAACATTTACATAATTCGAGCCCCAAACACATCTTTAAATTTTTATGAGTTCTCCAACATTTGATGTTGAGATTCGAACAGATGACTTTTGAGAAGTTGACACCCATATATGTGACCATTTATATCTAGGAGTGTTTGGATGAAAGGAGAGGAAGTGGAGGAAGAAGAGCAAATGCAGTAATTTGGAGATATGAAATATTTGTTTTAGGATTCGTGTTTTAGACATGAAATGTTGGAAAAACTTGATTTATGATTTGTGTTTAGAAAAGAAGATATTTATTTTAGATTAAATTTAATAAAAAGTTTGATTTGAGGTTTGATAGAATGTAGAAGATAAGTTAAGGAGAGGTCAGGGTTTTGCTCCTTGATATAAAGGTTTTCCTTAGGGATTGAAAGCAGAGGCAAATTTGGGCGCCTTCTGGTGCAAGAGTGGAAAGATTTTCTTCCATATTTGGCATCATTAGAAAGAAGGGAGTCGAGCGTGAAAAGAGATGGAATGGAGAAGATGCGAATAATAGAGGAGGAGAGAGCGTGTCGATTGGAGATCGAGGATTATGAAATGGAAGATGCAGATAAAGATCGAAGGAACTCAAAGTTTTGTAAATTGCTAATCAATAGATCAACAAATGCTGAGATGTTTAGGAGACTAATGTCGAAAATCTGGGATCTATGTTTGAAGGTGGAGATTGAATCTCAAGGAAGAAACCTGTTCCATAGTCACTTCTCGAGCTTAAAGAAGAAGATGGTGGTTGTCGATGGAGGTTCATGGAGCTTCGACAATGGGTTGGTGGTGTTTGAGGAATCATTTGGTAGTTCGTTTCTTAAAGAGCTTGAGTTCATATATGCATTTTTTTAGATCCATGTTCTTAAATTGTTGTCAATCTATTTATCAAATAAGTGGGCAAGAGCTATTGGAGATAAAATAGTAAAATGTAGAGATGTGGCTATAGATAAGAACAATCGTTGTAGAGGGTGGACATTTAGAATTAAGGTTAAAGTGGACATCTCTAAGCCATTGAAAAAAAAAGGCTTATATCTTAAGGTTGGCTCTATGAAAGAAGATAGATGAAGAAAATTTTCTGAACTTTCGTTTCGCGTGCGGAAGACTCGGACATGGAACAAAAGAATGCAAAGATATTTTAAGTAGGGGAGCAAGGGAGTTAGTTTATAGAAGTTGGTTAAGAGCTGAAGCTAGTTCTCTTGGTCAAAAAATATTTAATAAATCAAGTGTAGGAAAGTTTGGGGATGGAGAATTTCGGGGAAGGAGAAAATCTGGAGGGGGGCGGGGGGGGGGGGGGGGGGGGGGGGGG
>JBBMEG010012370.1:0-15207 GCA_037832605.1 Cyclanthera cordifolia
GACTATTTTATACGAGATTGTTAAAGCTTTGTTCTTGTATGTTACATGATTATAATATGATATGAGTAGTACGTAATTTTAGGATGCAAACAAAGTTGTCACACACAAGTACTTAGAAGATAGGAAGATTATGCGTATATATGTGATGACAACTATCTACGAGATATTTTTGATGAAAGGAGATAAACAAAATTATTAAAGTTTATGTCCAAAATGAACAACATCATGTCAACGAAATAGTAATGGTTGGCAATTATTGTCACTTGTACGATTGAATATCGCTTCTACGGTTAAAATTGATTTAAATTGAACATAAATATATCCAAATTGATAGTAGCTAGCTAGCCACATTAAATGTTCTCTTACTTTTTAAGTAATATTTTTAATCATAGTTATTAACTTAATTGGGCGTGGATTATATGTTTGATTGTTGCAAAAACAAAGCGTTCAGACTTATGAGAGAGAGAAATATTAAATTTGTAACTTAAATCATAAATACATAATGACATTTTTTTTAATAACAACAAAATGGTTAACATAGAATTTATGGGTTTTTTTTTTTTTTTTTGTATTTTGTCGTTGCTTTGAGTTAAAATAGGTGTTATAAAAAAAAAAAAAAAGACCGTTTCCTAATTTTTTTAAAATTTTTTTTTTAATAAATTAAGGAGGAGACGACAAACTCTGCCTAGAAGGCACAAGGACCTAACCTCTAACATGGTATTGAATTGAATTATTATCAAACAATAAAACTAACGTGTCACGAACTCTTTCGAAAAAATAAAACCATTTCAATAACAACATACACATGGGTTTTTTTTTTAATTTAATTGAAAAAAGAGAACTTTTACCAAAATTAGGTTAGTGTTGCGTTGAAAAATGCTATTAAGTAAATGAGAGTCAAATATTAGCCTTTAAGATTAAATTTGTGACGTGATGTTGAATTATATTACAAAACAATGAAATCAACACGCTAGTAATCATTCGATGAAATTTACGAGTTTCTCACCGTTATAAATTTTAAAATAATAAGGAATTGGATCGACAGCTAAGCTTCATTTTCTTTTTATTTTTGTTTTTTGGGAAGATATTATCTTCTAATAAACAGATACAATGAACCTGGACGATTTTTTCTGTTTGATTTTTCATATACAACAAATATTAGAGATTATTAGAATTTGTAACTTTTTAATTTTTTAAGTTATACATAATATCATAGCTCTGCTTTTGTTGATTTATATTTAGTTAACTAATATACTCATTTATAAACTAATGTCATATTTGTCTCAAAAAAAAAAAAAAAAACTAATCACATATATTTGACTTCAATTTGGATTAATTACAATTATTCTATAATGTTTTATATCGCAATCACCCAAATTATGAGAACTCTTCAATCCTAAAAATTTGATAAGTCTTGGTAATAAGAAAATAAATTAATACTAATTAAACTTTTTTTAGCATATTTGTTAAAAAGAATAGGCTCCAATCACATAAACTCAGTAATTAAGGGTAACGAGATTGAATTATTTCAATTTAAAAAAAGTAATATCTATACTATGAAGAAAGTTGAAGTTTGCGATCACAAACTTTAAATATATATTTTTTTGATTCTTATCAAATAATAAAAACTAAATTATAGTTTTAGAAACTATATACATACACTAAAATCTAGATTTAAAACTAAATTCTAATTTAAAAAATTAAGATAATTACATTCTAAATTTATTCCAACCATTACTTCAAAAAAAAAAAAAAAAAATCCTTCAACGCTATAAAAATCAAATTTATAAATTACTCAACTCATATTTTATATATGCAACATTTTTTTTTTTTAAAGAGAGCAAGCAATTGACCACCTTAGATAAAATTCATTTACACTTTATTTTTTCACTAGTCTCAATTAACTATGTTCACAGCCTCTATGGGAGCTAAAAAGGTAAATTTCCAATGACATTTTGTAAAAATATCCAAAATACCCCAATTATAATTGAGTTAAATAATAAAAATTAAAAAAAAAAACTTATTAAAATTTTTTAATTCATTAAAAAACTTTGAGATTGAAGATCAAACAGAGAAAGGAATAAAACAAATGACAGCCTACTAAAAAACGATCTATTACATAATAACTACTAAAAACTGTTAAACAAAATCAGCACTCAAACGATTTCTTAACGTGAAATTGCATTAGTTTTCGTTCCAGTTTTCATTAATGGCTAAGCTTAATCAATATTTTAATTACAATTGTTTTATTTTAATTACAATTGTTTTAATTAGCTCTTGGACTTTTAATGTATCCTTCACATCAAAATTCCCGTAAACTTTTTTAACTGAATTGGAACTTATGATCTCCACCCCAGTATTCCCGTAAATTAAAAAGTGCAAAAAATTAAGAAGTTAACAAATATGAACCGATAACTAAAGATTATGAGACCAAAAGGGTTGGTGGCATAATAGTTTTATTGTTTGGTATTAATCCCGTTCAACACGCGCATAACGGGTTTGATCCTGAATAATGATACCCTCTGTGTAAGGTTTTTGATCCCACTCCTAATTTGTACTAAAAAAAACTAAAAGATTATGAGGTTCAATTATTTTTTATTTTTTTTTGATATAGATATTCACACTATAACTACAAATTAATGTCACAGATAGATGTTGAGGGAGCATACCTCAAGAGCCTAAGCGTTCAACCAACTGTGCCACCACTTGGGAACGATTATGAGGTTCAATTCACACTACTTTCATTAAATTAAAAAAAAAAAAAAAAAATGTAACAGAATCTTCCGAAGGTTAACTGAAAGAATGGAACTGAACTAAGAAGAAATTAATACAATAATAATAACAAAAAAAAAAGCTGAGTACTGGAAAACATATGGGTAAAAAACAAATTACACTGAATAAACAGAACAAAGCTAATGCAAAACATGAACAAAACAATTTTTGCCCACCACGTTACCAAATGCAAAACAAAATTACTACTAGAAAACGCTATAAGAAACCAAATTCCCACGCTATAAAAAACACTGGGCAAATCATTTTGCTTGTAAAAAAAACAAATAACTTTTTAACTAATCAAACCTGGTTTCTACCCCCTCCAACGCCCCTTGTTCGTCCTCCTATCCGCCCACGACCTCTACCGTAACCCCTACCTCCTCTACCTCTATCATAGCCTGTTCCTGAAAGAAATGCAGGTGATTCAAACATAGCTCGATCCGTATGAATCCCACGATTGTTTTCCACACATTCTAGAAAGAATTGAATATGGTGGCATATACTTAAGTTCAAAACCCAAGATTGATTAAACCAAAAATAGTTAACAGGTCACTTGAAAACATTCCATCTATGTCAAAAAAAGCATAGCTTCAGTGACATGACCTAGTAATTAAGAAGACCTAGTAATTAAGAGGTTTTAGGTTTAAAATGCTTTCCAAATATTGTTGAATTAAAAAAATCCGTCTATTTATTTTATTTTATTTTTTTAAGAAAATCAAGATCACACACTATGATAATGATGAACAAATTAGGAGACACCAAACATCAACCAAGCAAGCAAAATGGCAGTTACCTTCTCACCAATCAACAAACAATTCTGAAAAAGGGAATCGAGAAAGAAACTTACCACCATTTTCCCAACCTCTACCTTGTCCACCTCCTCTACCCCAATTCGAGTAGCCACCATTATCTATGTTGACAAAATAAAAACTAAAAAATTAGGCCATACTGAGGAACGGGTGTGGATAAGACTGAAAGAGGGAACTCTCTTTTTAGTTTAACAACATTAAGGATGGAAGATTCGAACTAATGACCTCTTAATCGTAAATACATACTTTATGTCGGTTGAACTATACTAAGAAAGAGGAAAAAGCAACTCACCTTGATAGTTGTTGCCAGATTTACCTTGATAGCCGCCAGATCCACCTTGATAGCCACCATAACCACCCCGGTAGCCACCATCAGACCCGCCTTGGTAATGGCCAGACCCGCCTCTGTAGTGCCCAGATCCACCTCGATAGTGGCCATATCCTCCCTGGTAGTTGTGATATCCTCCCTGACCCTGGTAGTTATCATATCCTCCTTGGTAGTTACTATATCCTTCTTGGTAGTTTCCATATCCTCCTTGGTAGTTTCCATATCCTCCTCTGCCCCACCCACGCCCTCTCCCTCTACCACGACCTCGGCTTTGGCCATATGAATCTGCCAAATGAGGGAATGTTTCAGAGTTTAAGTATGAGACAGTCATAATCCAATGGTTTATAACTTAATAATACGGTTTCCATTAAAATTTGTTACAGATTGTCTAGGCGCATATCTGTGACTCCACACTTTATTAGAATTAATCGGGAGCTACCAACTTCTAAGTGGAAAGTCTTTGTGGTTTGTGCTCATCATATGAAACTACGCTATTATCCAGTAACATCAAGGGATTCCTTCCCTCTAGAATCCCACCCAGTACTCAAACCACACCCATCCTAATTTGGAACCCTCCCTCCTTATCATGGGCGGATTAGAGACATTTTTTTTAAGAGATGAAGAACATTGGTAGGAAAATAATTCCAAGGTAAGTGGTTACCTTCCGCACACCCCAACTGTTATCACAAAACATACGCACCCTAGAATATTTGAATGTCAAGAAAAATCGTAAGAAAATAATTCTAAGGTAAGTGGTCTGGATTAAACAAGTCACCTCTAAGTTTCTCAAGACCCTCTTTATCACTGGGTCAATCCATGATGGTTAACCCTGAGGATTCTTGATTTTAATGATTGTCTCCATGTATTTTAGATGAATTGCAGTTGCTGCACTACTAGGGGTGTGATATATACCTTCACTGACAGCATTGTAATAAGGACGAGACTGTCTGGGCTGCTGTTGTTGCTGTTGTTGCTGTTGCTGATTATATTGTTGATTTGGCTGTTCCACAAACTGTGGAGCTTGGTACCTACAAACATAACATTTTTTTTCATCTTTAAACGCTTGTATAAAAAGTTTGAGTATAAAAACTGGAAAGCAGTACATCAAGGACTAGATTTTCTCACCCAGGAGAGTTTTTATTTAGCTCCTGATTTGACAGGGTAATCGAAATCATTGAGACATGACGAGTCATCTCCACACTGCATAATATGTCATACACTATTTGTTAAACATCTGCAGAAGAGTATCCCACAGAAGTAAGCAAACTGCAATTGCAAACTAAGGAGTACAAACTAATGAGTACAAACCAACACAAGCTAAAGTTGTGTGTGAGCATAAAGAATCAACTTGCAGTATGTGCATAGGTCTTCCTCAGACAACTGATAGAATTCTACAGATCAAAAACTTACGGTACAAGACCTTCTTCTATAGGTTCCCATACATCAGTTATGCTCATTGAGCTGATGGAAGTTTCTTGATGCAATTGTGGAGTTCTCTTCTGTTTCAAGATGAAATTGGCCTGTTAGTTATAAAATAAATTGCATATGCACAGTTGCAGGAGATAAATAACCTTTAAAATTTCTGCAATGGCAATGGCTTTACTGATTGCCTGCCCCATGGCTTTCAAGACTATCTCTCTAACATGTTTGTCCTAGATAAGAGTAAAACCGTGATATATTAAACCAAAATACAAAAGATAAATTCTCACTTGACAGCAAGCAACAAGCTTAAAATATACATCTAAATAAATAAGGAAACAAAGCTTGGACTTCTACGTCTACGTCCATCTTCAAACAGCAAAGATACCAGGGGTGCGTAAATACTAGCTAAAGCCGAATCAAATGTAAACTAGCTGACTTGATGCATTTTCAGTTTTTCATTTTTTTCCCTTTTCAAATCATACTAGTTTGACAATGTTATCCGAGTATGATTTTCTAACACAGAAGAGAATTCCACAATTGAAAAAAAAAAAAAAAGAATAAAAAATTTACAGGTGTCCGAGGGCAAACAGAAAACAAGCCCATAAATAAAGAAGAGAGGAAATTGGTAACAAATAGGCTATTAGGAACCATATTTTTTAGCTCTTCCTTGCTCTCCTCTAACAAACAAAAGTCCACACTTTAAACTAAAAACAACTCCTAAAGCCATAACACTGAGTATTGCCCCTAGAATGCCCAATTAAAACACTTGATGAAACTCTGGCTGGTCTTCACACACTCAATTTCAGCTCCTTGGTTCTTGTGAATTGGTAACTTTTTTCCCTCTAATGCAAAATCAGCACGCTAGATGGTACACTCGGTGTCACTCTTAAATGGTGCCTGAAAGATATTAGCCTCCCTCTTAAAGCCTCTCTCACTACTCGAATTGTTATTCCCTCCCTGTTTCTAGCTCCAGTATTCGAAAACTGAGAAAAACAATTTCACATGAAATCACATGAAACATCATCAATTTTTTAACTCTAAGTTACTCTCCTACTGAAAATTTCTCAAAAGGAAACATGAACTAGTGCTGTATGCTACTCCATAAGCACATTCATTTGTTTTATTCTAATGTCCTTAGAGAATATGGTGTTACATAGAGTCCCTAAAAATAACATCTTACGGTTATGCTAGAAATTATTAAGTGAACCTAAGTTTTAGATCGACTAGAGACCTATAGTTTCACCTCCAACTTGAGTAGCGGAACCATGGAATCAAACACAAGAATTGCAAAAGTACAAAAGCATATCAGAATTTAATATGCTCTCGAAAAGAATGTGGGCTCTCAGAAACAATACACTGACATAAAAATAGAAATTTCCTGTTGCTTTGGTCGAGTTATTGAGATTATAAATCTATAAAAGTTCAATTGGATTGGACCTAGTTAAAAATTACTAACTTTTGCAATCTAAGTCTGGAATGATTAGAAAAGTAGTAAGGAAAAACATCTACTACTTAGGCATATAACAATAAAACATTATACTTCCCAAGAATAACATTAATAATTAATTTCTAATTAAAAAATAGAACTATACAAACTGAAGTAATTCATAAGCCAAAAATGAAATCAATATAACAAAGAAACCCCAAACTCCACTATATTACATTCTGAAAATGAAATCTAGAGCATTTGACTTTTAAAAAGAAAAACAATGACGTATATCTTGATGATAAACTTTTATATAAAAAAGTGTATACAAATAGAAGAAACCTGAGCCAAAAATCAAGCCAAGATAATATAAAGACACCAAGCCCCCATGATCCCCGCCTTAGCATAATAACTCAATCCGAGAAAACAGTATAAAGCATAAATCCAACTTTATCTTTATTCTTCTTTAATTAAAAAATATGAATGCTGTAGCTTAAATTCAAGAAAAATTAGAAGAAAAATACTAAAATTACTACAGATAATCAACAAAACAGACGACATTCCACGAGCTATCGCGCGTTAAAGTGCCATATCTTATGCATTAAACTTACAGCCACTTCCACATTCAATGGATATCAGGTCAAAGCATCAGATAGCGAGCAAATATTCCACAGAAGTCACAAGTAAAAGAAGCGAGTCCAGTACACCAGCAAATGCACCAAATCAATAAATGTCGGGTAACATAACAACAAGAAATGACAAAAATAATCAAGACCAAGACAATCTCAAACTTCTTGACTAATAAGTTTAGTATATCCACAATCCACACGACACAAACCTAACCTCATAAGACAGATTCAGTACTACAAAAGTTTTCAACAACAAAATAAATGAAATGAAACACAACAGGTAATGGAAAATGAACAAAAGAAGCATCGAGATGGTACCTGGAGTAAGGTGGAAGCATAAGTGATGTAGTTTCGGATAGCGCCTTGACTGGTGATGCGGATTTCGTTTTCATTAATCGGAGTTTCAGGTTTAGGTTTCTCGACCTTCTGGTACCTATCCATGGCGGTTCTTCTGCACGGAGGTAAGCTATTGATTGAAGAAGGAGAGAGCAGAAACCCTAAGGGGCTAGGGAAGATACCTTCGAGTATGAGTATCTGTGTATGGTTTGGAGCTGAATGAACGAGAAAAAGGAAAAAGGAGGCCAAAACCTCTGTAATTCTTTCACTTTCCTTTTAAACTGCATACGAAATGAAAATGGATTTCCAGGTTTTACGATTTTTTATTATTATTATTATTATTATTTGAGATATTCTCAGGCTTGTTTAGCTTACGTGGAAAGAGAAAGAAAGGGAACGACACATAAATTAAAAAAAATATATTAAAAATAAATTAGTGATTGATACGTTGAAAATTGGTGAGTCAAACAAAAAAATAGTAATTTATTCTCTTCCCTTAACTCTTTTCCCCATGCCAAACATACCTGATGTTGATAAGAGAAAAGGATGTGAGGAGAAGAAGCGGGGAAAAGAGTAAATAGAGGTCGTGTTTGGCTTTGCTTGAAAGGAATGAAAAAGATGGATAGGAAAGAAAAGTGTTAGTAAATATATATTTGCCAAACTCAATCGTCCCTCATGCAAAACTATATTTGTCACATAATCTTTTATATATAATATATATATATATAAAAATAAATTTTAGCCACTTAATAATGTCACATTTCCAAAATGTATGAGCTTTGCTTCGAGTTATTAATGAGTTGTACTAGCTCTTTTTCAAACATGTATATTCTAAATAGTTATTGTAATCACTTAAAATAATCTCTAATTTTTAATCAGTCATTTTTAACCAATCAAATCATTTATTTATAATTACTTATTTCTAATCACTCATTTCAAATCTTTCGTTTATAACCACTTATTTCTATGTTTCAAGTTCTATTATAATAAATTTGTATGTAATTAATTGTAGGTGAATTGAACTTATTTTATTAGTCATTAAAAACTCTAAGATTCTTATTAATTAAATTGATTGAGGATGAGTTATAACTACATTACAAATATATTTACTTTTATGTGAATTCAATGATATGTGAGAGTGTCATCATTTGATGTGTCTTGGCAAGTTCAATCATAGTTAGTCCATTAAAAAATATAAAAAATTAAATTAGTTTGACAATAGTTGAGTTATAAAATGGCAAGTCCTACCTTACAAATATACTTTTTGATAATGAATCCAACCATGTGAGAATGAAGATTCAAATCTTTCACTATTTGGTGGTATATAATTTAACCAGTTGTTTGTTGGCTTGACAGTCAATACCATGCCAGTGGCATTGATGAATAATTTGAATGTTACATTTTTGTGGTCTCTAAATTATGGCATCTTTGATAAGCCATTTTAAAAGACTAGAGCTCAAAAGTATTGTACTTTATCAGATTGTATGAGTTTCATCTCAAAATCAATCGATAGTAAGGAGAGTAACTCATACATTATATATAGACGTTGAAGAATTCTCAGATTTTCAACGTGGGACAAATCCACAAGGTGAGTATCTCAATCTCAACTTGCGAAAAACTTGAAAACTCGAAGAAAAAAAATTTGCATTGCATAAAGGAAAGGTAGACGAGAAGCTCAGTGTAAGATCTCTAATATGGCAAACATATGCAAGGAAGGGTAAAAATACTGAGAAGGAGATAGTTTCGAAGAGGATGTCGAGGACCCAATTCCAATTGATATCGAAAAAGAAAAATAAACGATTCCACCACTCATTGTATGCACGTCAGAAGAGGAAAGAGGGGCAAAAGCCAGGAGGGTACATCAAGTTGGGGAGAGTGGAAAGTGATTGTGGTCCCGAATCGAGAGAGAGAGAGATAGAGAGGATGTTGGTTTAAGGAGGTTGGGAGTGAGGAGAACAGCATGGAAAATATGTCTAGAAGAAACTAGAGAGCAAGGGAGAGATACCCTCGAATCGGCCGGGTAGCTTGTAGTTTGTTCTTGCTCATTTTGGCAGTTGTATTTTGTCTAGATATTGTTGTTCCTCTTAAATAGTAATAATATTCTCTTGTATATTCGAGTATCGGTGTTCTTGTGTGCTTGTGTGCGTGGAATTTGGTAGTTATTTTGCCGGTGGAGGATCGATACCCAACACTCTGTTAACTTCTTGCAGTAAGACTTGTTAAATAATGGTTTCAATTATCCTCAAAATGCTACTTCAGATGCATGTTCTTCACAAAATTTACATAAAAATCCTCTGGTTTTGCATAGAATTTACAATTCACAAATGGCAAGCAGATCAAACAGTTGATGAAGCCAATGGCAAATCATCTTCTTCCTTCTCTTTCACAGCTCTAACACAACAACTGTTCATTTTAAATGCAGAGAGGGCAATTCAGTAAATTCCTCAAGCTTTTGTTTCATAATAATTTTCAACAGTTTATGAAATGGGAATTTAGAGCTTACATTCTGAATCTGTAGTGATCCAGCTTCCTTTTCTTGGATAATAGTGACTGATTTCTTTAATGGCAGTGGAATTCAGTGTAATGGAACAGTTCTTAAAGGAGGACGCCGTCGACACCGACGAGTATGCTGAGGAAATGGAGGAGCAGCTTTCAGTTTCCCATCTGAAACTGATCTTTGGAGAGTCGCCTCTTGCTCGATCTGCTTTTGGAGTTCCTCGGTTTCGTGTTCTTGAAACCTGAAAGAATTTGCATCATTTTAAGCCATTCAGTATGGAAATCATTGAGTATCCCTTTACTATTGCATCATTGAAACTTAAGCACTGTATGTCCTTTCAAATGCTTCTTAATTTATTGACTGTGAAAAGACTTTTTAAACCATCAGAAAGCAAAAAATTGTAATGTTTGAAAATAGGCCATCTCTTCATCAACTATTGTTCAGTCACTTACAATTACTTTGGGGCTTAAGTTTATGGGTCTATGAGTAATTTAATATAGTATCAAGGTCTTAGAGCTCCATTTTCTTTTTCTTCTGATAATCGGGAACCAAAGCTTCACCCCCAATTTATCTAGAGGCATCCACGTCCATCCCAAGACAGAACATGAGATAACAAGAGATTTTACCTACCAGCATATCGCCTCTTAGGGACACTAGGGCTGTAAATTTTAGAAATGTCCTACAAGTGAAAATGATTTTAATTGGGAGGAAACGACTGGACAAGAGCTCGAACTCAAAACCTCTTGCTCTTATACCATGTTAAATAATATAAACCACCAGTCAACCCAAAAACTTTAGCTAATAAGTTGGAGTAAATTTAGTTATATCATCTAACACGTTTTCTCTACGTTGATGTTGATATAGTCCACATTACGGGTTTTGCGAGTCATGTTAACCTCCAAGCCCACATTTCACTAAAGCATCAACAACACACATGTACCTTGACATATAAGTTTAAGCTATCAAGTTTCATGGTAGTTTGAGAAAAAAAGATCATTCAAACTAATTGATAGTGACTTGAAATATTGTTGACTTCTAGATTCAACACAAGGTTCAGATTGTTAACAAGTTAAGAAAAATCACCTTGCCAGTGATGAACTTCCCTCCTTTTTCTGATTTAGAAGCCACAGCCCATCTCAAAAGTTCCTTAATTCTTGATTTAGATTTGGTTTTACTCTCTTTCTTTTCATGCTTAATGCTGCATTGTTCTACTATTGTGGGATCAGTTATTGGCAAAACTTTGGTGGCTGCATGAACAGAAGAAGAATCTATTTTTGGACCAACCTCTCTCATTTCCTTAGCAATATCTTCTTTTTTCATCTTTTGGATCCAATATTGTTGCATTTTATCTAAGTCTTGAGTTCTTGGTCTCTTAATATTAATGGTACTATAGAAGCAAGACTTGGCAATATCCTTTCTGCATAACAAAGCAAATGACTTCAACTTCTTGATATCAAATTTTCTACCTTCAAATCCCTTTGATCTTTGAGAAGCCCCACAAAGACTAGACACCACTAACTCCTTTGATCTTGTATTTCCTTTATCAGGCAAGAAAAAAAAATGGAAAAATAAAAACATAAGTTTTGAGTCAAACACTAATGATACTTGCGAATGAGAACAATAGCTCAACTGAAAGTCGTGAGTTAGAATCTTTTCCAATCCAATTGTTGTTAAAACTAAAACACTCATGACACTTTCTTTCTTTCTTTCTTTTTTTCTTTTTGGATATCTGTGAGTTCTACAACATGATCTAGCAGTTCTTTTATCAGACAAAAATGATGAAAAAAAAATACAAGTCTTTCAGTCAAACACTCGTGACATTTGCCAAAAGAAGCAGAACTCTAATGGCATCACGTAGTAACTAAGGGAGGTGTTTGGATTTGGAGGAGAGGAAGATGAGAAGAAGAGGAGTTAAATTCTTTGTTTATTTTTAGTGCATCACAAACTTTTCTCAACTCCTCCTCAACCTCTCTTCAGCTTCTCTCCAACATCTCATCAAACTTCAAATCAAACTTTATATCAAATTCCATCTAAAATAAATATTTTCTCTCCTAAACACAAATCCCAAAAAGGTTTTTCCAACCTCTCTTCACTAAATACCAATATCCAAACAAATACTTCATATTCTAAAATCACTTCATTTCCTCTTCTTTCTCCTCTTCCTCTCCTCTCATCAACTCAAAATCCAAACACCCCAAAGAGGTTACACGTTTGAACCCTCTATTTCTCAAATGTTGTTGAATTAAAAATGAAACACACACTTGACACATGCCAACAAGAGCAATAGTTCAACCAGCATAAGCGTGTGCTCATAATGAATTGGTCATGAATTCGAATCTTCCCGTCAACTCAAACACTCATGACACTTCAAACAAATCATTACCACTTTGACATTTTATCAAACAGGTACAGTGCAATTTCATCTTACCACAACTTGTTCCCTTCTTATTGATGGAATGTGAAGTCCTATTCCCATCTTTTCCATTACTTTCCTTGAAAACCCATTGAAGAACTTGCTGCAGTTCATCAAAACAACAAAAACTCATTAATCATTAACAGAAAAAAACAGAGAGAAACAAAACCCATCTTTTTTTTTTAGAAACCTTTACAGAGCAAACCTGTTTGAAAGTGTTACCTGCATGGCTATTATTGGTAAGGGGTGAGGTTCCTTTTAAAAAGGGGTTTTGCACATGTCAAAGAAAGGCTACAGACTTTGGGTCAAAAGAGATAACACTTAGATAGATCTGTTTGTGTTGTCCCTTTGCTGAAGATTCCCTGTCTTCACTGTGAAAAGGCTGAGGGAGAAAATGAAAACAGAGAAATTTTTGGAATGAGAATCTAAGGAAGATGCTGAAGATAAAGCAAACAATGAGTACAAGAGTCTTGGCATGTGATGTGAGTCATTTATAATCAAGGCAAGGACTATTAGATGCCAAAACAAAAGATTTTTACTGTGTTGGTTGAGAAATTTTGAAAGTGAGCATAACTAAGTCGACACTGGTGATACACATTTGTTGTGCTAACAAAAATTTGCCAAAAGAAAAGATTTTTACCATGCAGTTGAGAAATTGCCAAAGCAATCAATGGTTCGATTTTTTCCAACCCCCTTTAATGTATTCAAAAAAAATTTAAGAAATTATGATTGCAATTCTAATTGATAAAAGTTTAAGTCATGTCTAGACATATTATCTATATGGTTATTTTTTCTAATTTGTACATTGATAATCATTAGGGATCATGCATGTTATTGAATCTATATCGAATGGTTACTAAGAGAGCGATATAGTGACAATTTTATAGGTTTATCTTGAAGTGAAACTATGAAAAATATAAAATAATTGTGTATGGTTGAACGAATGAGTTGTGAAGTCTTTAAAAAATAATCTTGAAGGTATAAAAAAAATGTATGAATATAATCTACCATGGTTACTTGTTTATAAACAATTTCGTATATATTCAAATGTTATAAATCATATGATATGTGTTGTAAGAATAATCAAGTTGTACATAAGATATCTCAAACTATCACAAATATTCAAAAAAATCGAAACTAAAAGGTATTTCGAATTGTTGATTGTTAGAGGCATGACAATTTTTAAATTAACTTCTAATGATTAATTTTGAACAATTGAGAGTTAATCAAAGAGCTTAATTTGGGTTTATGTGACACTTGTGTTTGCCATACACTTTGATGAATGTGGACCATTCATTTTGGATTGGTCCCCATTATATGGGCCTAGGGGTTTTAAATTGGTATTTCTATAGTAGTGAATTGGAGAAAGCTTAGAAGATTATTGAAATAGTTGATAGAAAGATTCTTGTTGTTGGTTGCCTCATCATTTATTGATGGGGTTGGAAGAAGAATGTCCTAGAAGGTGTTTTCTAAAAAAAAAAACAAACAAACAATAAGTTTCACCTAAAAAATTGGAATGTTTGCATAGTCCAAAATTTATTAGAGATGTTCTAAGGGCAGAGTGGAGACTAGAATGACTTTACTGTCTCCATTTCAACTACCGATTTTAACTCTCATCCCAAAAATTCACTGTAACATTTTTTTAGGATCGGGATGAGAATTACCCATGTATAATGCACGAGATCGAGTTCTTTACGTGGAATTACTTCCCTCATTTAATTCTTATTCGTTTCTTTTTATAATTCTTGAATTTTTACAAACTTTCTCAATGTTAAATCAATTCACTATAGTTTAGATAGTTTTTTCAATAGTCGACATAAATGTTTATTAGTTTCAATTAGATAGTTAATTAGGTAAGAAAAATATTCGTAGAAATAGAAATTTCTAAAATTTTATGCATATAAATGTATTAAATAAAAATAATATAATATATACGAAGAGGAGAACGGGAAATCAAGATGGGGAATACATTTTTCGTCGGCATCCCATTTAGCTCGTGGGTAATTAATTTTTCATCTCGCTCACTCCCTTATTCACTGTCTAATCGAGATTTATCGCTCCATTAAAAACCAGTCATCAATCCCAGGAAGAAAATGAACTATCTCTAAAATTTATATTTCAACTAGTTAAGTTATATTCATATGGACAAGAACCTAACTTTTGAGGTAAAATATGCAAATTAGATTGAATTTTAAGAATGATGTTTATTTACATGATCATAGAGATATGGTTCGTCCATTTAATTATTTTAAAATCCATGTCGGTGAAAAACTTAATGTGGGTTGGTGTTGATTATAAATCTTGAAAATCATGTGGTGGGACAGTAACCGTATTTGGCGGGAGAAATAGTTTTTATTTTTCACATGTTGTCTTTTTATTTTTATTATTTTTTTATTATTGTTTTTGTGTTTCAATAAGTTATTTATTTTATATTTTATCATTTTGCTTGCCACTATTAACTCAAACCAAACTTTCATTTCACAAAAAGAAAATGAATTTAAAAATAAACTAAAATTGTGAAGTTTTGATTATATGTGTAATATTAAATTTATACTTCTTAAAATGAGATTAACTC
>JBBMEG010012370.1:15307-25819 GCA_037832605.1 Cyclanthera cordifolia
AAGAGTCGTTTTGATTGAGATTTTAAAAGTATTTAAAATGAAGATTTATTTTGAGTATTTAGAAGTAATGATTGTCATTTGTATATAGTTTTTAAAATATTTAAAGTGAATATTTATTTATCGAACAGTTGATGATACCGTTGTTTTATTGTTTGGTGTAATCCAATTCAACAATACTGTCAAAGCTTATTTAGATTTTTTTTTTTTTTTTTAAATTAATGAATACTATTTTTAAATATTTCATACGAGGAGTTTTGAATAGACAGCCAAATGTTTAAAAGGCGACCAACTTTTGTTTGGTCGTTTTTTTTTTAATGCATTTAATTAAGAAAATAACAAAATAAAAATAAAAATTTGCTTGGGATAATTGATCCATTTTTATGTGTTGTTGCTTCCCAGACCTTTCCTTTGACATAAAGCTCTTAAATAAACCAGGTTAGCTTACGTGTCACTTTTCCCACCATTTTTGTGATGTTATGTCCACGTGGCATTTGTCTAGTGGCCTGAAAATAGATTGAGACAATAAGTTTATTCTGTTATTTAATGCTTCATTGTTTGTCACATATTTTTCTCCACGCACACACCAATATAAACATAATTCTCTATTGACCACTATGGTCCTAGCGAGGGAGAAACACAAGTGTTTAATCGTTGAATGAACCATTCTTCTTTGCCCACATATTGTGTTTTATTAAAGATGTAACAGCTAAAATTCGTATATTATATATATATATATATATAATTTTTAAGATATAAATTCAAATCTCCTTAGCCAACTTAAAAAAAAAAATGTTGAATTCATCGAGTAAGTTGTTATTTCAAGGTAAATCAGAGTCCACGTATAATATTATTGTTTAACCCACTACGATAATATCCTAAGTCTACGTATAATATCATATGATCTTTTAATTGTTTACCTACTTACGAAGCATGAATTAAATTTTTTTATCTACGTAAAAAAGAAATAAACAACTCAAAAATCCAATTCAATCATGCCTTAAAAATACATCGTTGAATTGTTCTAATACATACATTGGACAAGTTGAAAGATTGATCGACTAATTTTTAAAATTTCGTCCAACCCAATCGAGACTGTGTATGTCTCTGCTTAATGTCCATAATCGTGAAAGAGATTTGAACATATAACGTCTTTCTATTTACATGCCTTTATGAGGCCATAAATCTTGTTTAGAATCTATGATCTTTTGACTGATGAGTTTTGGTGTTAGTTTCAAACCTACGATTTCTTTGTTAATAATATATTTGAACCAATTGAATTATGTCTAAATTAACTTATATAGACTAAGAGTGGTCGGAGAATAGACAGAGGTAAACAAATTACATTAATAACATTAAACTGATTGATCTTCAACTAAAGGCAAAAGCAAGAGCCAAAAACAACCTTGCCCCACGAATACAATGCTGCATTCCCACATTATCTGGAAAAAAAAAAAAAAAAAAAAAAAAAAAAAAAAAAACTATCAAAACAAATATGTGATAATTCGTCCCACTGGCCAAGGCAAGCATTTAGCTCAAGTATGAGGTAGGAAGAACAAACGAATATGTTTCGACTACGCCTGGTTTCCGCCGCCGCCCCTTGTTCGACCACCCATTCGCCCCCGTCCACGGACGTAACTTCTACCCCCAACTCCTCTGCCCCTTTCATATCCAGCTCCTGCATGTTGCAAACATTACATACATGATACACCTTAATAACTAGTTGATTTGAAGAAAAGTGAAAGTCCTTGCATTTTTAGACTAGAGCGCTTTGCACTTTATATTCGAAACAATCGTACAGTAAACTCAATGTCGGACTTGGCTTATATTATTGAGATGTGTGGAGTAATTAGAGAAAGAAACTTACCGCGGTATGCCCAGCCTCTACTCCGCCCACCTCCTCTTCCCCAATTTGAGTATCCACCTTGATAATTCTCATTATCTATGATGTATAAAACTCATAAAAGTTATATATTGTACTAAAGAACAATGTGAAGGCTGATGCAATCCAGTAAACACTAATGCTTCTATTTAAAATATCAGATAGTTCCATATTCACCTTGATAATATCCAGTTCCACCTTGGTAGTTGTCAGATCCGCTTTGGTAGTCGCGGTAACCACCTTGGTAGTGGCCATATCCACCTTGATAGTTTCCATATCCACCTTGGTAGTTACCGTATCCACCTTGGTAGTTCCCGTATCCACCTTGATAGTTACTGTATCCACCTCTTCCCCAACCACGCCCTCTCCCTCTACCCCGTCCTCTTCCTTGGCCATATGGATCTGTAAAAATGTCAGAAATATGTCAAAGCTCGTAAACGAAGAACCGTAATCCAATAGTAAGATGTTGAACTTGAAATCACCTTCATTAACAGCATTGTGATACATGCGAGGCTGTCTGGATGGTTGTTGCTGCTGCTGTTGCTGCGGAGGCTGCTGCTGATTGTTATATTGTTGTTTCGGCTGTTCCACAAAGTGTGGAGCTTGATACCTACGGAAAAAAAAAAAGTTACTTTATAAATTTCATCATACATGTGGAAGAAACAGAAGCACAAAATATGTAGGAAACATAGCTAAAAACTCACACTTCATACAAAATTGCAGAATCGGCAAAATATGTGCCTGTATCTTTTGTAAAGTATTCAAACCAACTTACCCGGGAGAATTTTTATTCAGTTCTCGATTGGACAAGGTAATTGAAATCATCGAGACATGACGAGTCATCTCCACCCTGTGACAATTTAGAAGTTATTTCATGAACGTTTCGAGTGTTAAGCTACATCGTACAATCCCATAGAAGGTGCAAAAAAGTTGCTAGCAAACGCATAGAGTGAGTGCAAATAAATTAAAACAAAAATAGGTTCTCAGTTCTTTATTTTACAAGTAACTTCAAATCCATAGATTATGAAGAACGTACGGTACAAGACCCTCTTCAATGGGTTCCCATACGTCGGTTATGCTAACTGAGCTGATGGCTGTTTCTTGATGCAACCGTGGCATTCTCTTCTGTTTTGTGGATTCACAAGATTAATCAATTATGAAATAATACAATATTTGCACTCAAATGCACCCATATTTTAAAGGAAAAAACCTTTAAAATTTCTGCTATAGCCACTGCCTTACTGATTGCTTGTCCCATTGCTTTTAAGACGATCTCTCTAACATGTTTCTCCTGAATAAGTTTCAAGAACAGCAACAGTTTAAACTTTTATGTAATACAATTTTTATTGATAACCAAAATAATATTAAAGAAAAATCACAAAACAATATACTCTAGAGAAAAAGGTACTTACTTAAAAAAGAAAAAGAAAAAGATAAGATTTAAGAAGAAGAAGATGCAACATGGCATTTAAACTTTTAAATAAATAAGCCATCTATGGCTATAACAGATACAATTGAACCTCAATCAAGTTGAATAAAAAAAACTGGTAGAATAATGAATAGTGGCAAAACAGATGTACCACCCTGACACAAAAAAATAATTGAAAGCATGAGAAAGGATTTAACAAAAAGGAGAACCATATGATTATAAGTTCAGAACTTAGAAAGCAGGGAACACCCTTATTTAAAAAATTAAACACGCAAACACAAATAGATGACTAATAGAGGAACCATGTAAATTCAGGTCAGCTTGCGCGCACCTCAACTAATGTCACGGGACATACAGTCTGACCCTACAACATTTGAATGTCGAGAAAACACGTAGAAAATTAACTAGGTAGGTGGCCACCATGGATTGAACACATCATCTCTTATGCACTCCATGGCCCTCTTAACCACTAGGCTACTCCATGATGGTTAGTTCTTTAGAGAATTTGTAGAGCTTCTAGACTAATGTTTTTGTTACTCCTCTACAGAGCTCTACTTCAGCTACAATCAATGGTGCTTTGAACATATTCCCCCTCCATTATAGTCTCCAATTAGAGTGTATTCCTTTACACTGCTGGCTTTTTGGCATTTTAAAGAAAGTAGGAAATCATCACTCTTACCTTTACATTTCATTTTCACCATTCAGAACTCTGTATCCTATAAAAACAGCATATACACCCACCGAAACTATTTGACCTACAAAAATCCGGGGTGTTTGGATGAAATATTGTAGAGTGATTATAAATTAGAAGTTATTTTGAGTGGTTTTAAAAAACAAAAATTGTAATAATAGCTCGTTAGTATAAGATATTTAAAAAATGATTATAAAAGCTCGTTACAAATAGCTCTATAAAAGAGCTAAACAAACAGCCTTAACAGTTTCTGATTGTATTACCTGTTTTTATCTCACCACAACCTCTAAAACACTTTCATCTTTATCAATGAAAATATTTTGTTCCTTATCGAAAAAAAACCCCCAATAGCCCATAAAAACATGAAACTATTCTTCCTTCGTAACTAAAACTGTGAATGATACAAAGTTCCTAGACATGCCGATACAATTACACATGCAAACCCCGTAATGACGAATCATCTACAGACAAATACATCGAGAACTAAAAACAGAAATCCCTAGCCACTCAAATCGATCGAAACAAAGACATATTCAAATTGGAAAAAAATAAAAAACGAAAGTTCAGAGAGACGAACACAATCTTACAATACAGACACAACATTGCCAACAAAAACTGAAAATCAGCAGGCGGAAATTGTAAGAACCAATCAGATGACGAGTTACAGAAGTAAAGGAGATAAAAAAAAAACCTGGAGAAGTGTAGAGGCATAGGTTATGTAGTTTCGAATGGCGCCTTGACTGGTGATTCGGATCTCGTTTTCGTTAATGGGTGTTTCGGGTTTGCGTTTCTCGACCTTCTGATACCTATCCATGGCGTTCGAGCTGGCGAGGAAGAAGATGGATGAGAGATAATCAGAAACCCTAAAACGGACCACAGAGGAGAAGCTGTTAACGGTATTCCTTTTGAGCTGAACCTAAAACCTCTCTCTGAGGAAGGGTTTTCTTTTGCTTTATGAAACGTTATCAAGTACGGACTTTTTTAACAAATCGTGTCGCTTCTCTTTGTACCCTCTATTTCTCACTACACACCCATCTTCTTTTTCCAATTTTTTTTTTTTTTTAATTTTATTAAAATCTTTATTTTCTAATTATTTTGGGTATCTGACCCCAAACACAGACTTGAATGCATTTATAATCATTTGTCCATTAAAATTACGAAATTAATATTCAAATAATCATCAAATATAAATTTACAATTATTTTTAAATTACAAAAGTAATTTTACATTAAAAAATCAATTTCTAAAATATAATAATGAGACAAACGCTCCACTTAAGCCTCTTAAAAAACCGTCCCTTCGAATTTTGTCTAAATTTGAACATCAAGCACATATGGGTTGGGTTAGATTAGGTTAAAAAAAAAAATTGTTCTTGAGGTTAAAATAGTGTGGATGGAGAATTCAAATTATGAACTCTTAATCGCAGGTTTATACTTATGTCACTTACAAGTTTACAGTTGGTAAATTCATCAATCTGTTCGATCTATTTGGCTTGAGGTCTCCATGGTTGTATCCCAAGGAGTCGAATTTGGCTTGATCGACCCCTTGGGGTCAAGGCCTCCCAGAGGCCGAATTGGGCTTTGCATATCCCTAGGAGTTCAAGGCCTTCATGATTGAACCCTGGGGAGTGCCGACCTACTTTGATCAACCCCCAGTGAGGCTGGATTGGACTTGGCTAACCCTCTGAGAGGTTGAAGTGGATTCAGCTACCTTCTGAAAGGTTCTAGGCCTTGTCCGAATATTTCAAAAAATATTTTGCCTAGGCTAGAGCTCCATAAGATGTTTATAACAAATAAAGTCATGGGAAAGTTAGGACGAAATAATTTTATTGTATAAATGACGGAGACTACATCCGTGGTACACTTTACAAACTACAAATGTATAAGTGTATATACAAAAAATATAACATCGACATAAAAAGCTCAATAAACTTTTACACTATATGACACACGTTACAACCTTGGAGTTGTAGTGAGTGGTGGTTATTATGGGTTTGATCAATGGTCAAGCTCGTGAAAAAAGCAAAGGTTTTTACGAGTAAGAATTAGTATCTCTTGGGATCAATCCTTCTCTTATTAGTTTTGGTAGGGTCACAAACTTCAGCACTAGTTATGTTCTACCGTATCTATTTTGACGATGTATAATTGATCTTTCGATCTCGAAATTCTATGATTATTAAGTATTAGATTGAATGATAATTAAGATTACTTGTATGAATGGTTCTGAGTTTTTTGATGGATCACATTACAATATGTGACGTGGGTCTAGTGTGGAAATCTCTTTGCAGTTTAGTAATGGATTTTCTTAAAAAAAATAAAAATTATAGTCGAAATTAATGAGAAAACCTCGCGCCTGTTAGCACTTCCACTGACTTCGCGGCTGCAACTCGCAGACCATTTTCACTGATTCGCTCTCGTTTGCCGAAAACCTATAATCCATGGCGAACAATCCATCGCAGCTACTGCCTTCAGGTTCGATTCTGTTTCCCATTCGCTTTTTTTTCTCATTTCGCTTGAAATTGGGGTCTAATTTTACCGGATTTCTTGTTGGAAATTTGCAGAGTTAATCGACCGATGTATAGGTTCTAAAATATGGGTTATTATGAAAGGCGACAAAGAGCTCGTTGGCACTCTCAGAGGATTCGATGTTTATGTCAACATGGTTCTTGAAGATGTTACTGAATAGTGAGTATCTCTATTAGATCTTAAACTCATATTTCTTTGGTTTTCTACTGTGGGTTGTGTGTTTGTCTTTATATTTTGCATAATTTGTTTTGTTTTAGTCAATTTCTTTTGTTCATTTTCGTTTTCCAAGCGTATGGTTTGTTGATTTTATTGTTGGAGATTCTGGGGGCCGAGTAGAGGAAGGTATTAGGCTTGATATCGAGCAATTTCATTGATTGAAGGGAGAAAGAAAGTTGCGATTGATCAATTTGTTTACTTCGAGTATGCAATTATTGATTCTTTTTTGTTGCTGTACAATTTTGGAGTGGGGCTGTATGTTGTATATTTGAGAACTTTTGGGTTAAGGCTTGGAAATTCCCTTGTTCTAATTTTCGTAGGGAGCTTGACATTGGTGGTTTTTTTTTGGGTGGGAAATAAAGCATTTTTATTGATAAGGTGAAGGTGTTACAAAGATTCTTTATCAAAACGGTGATAAGGGTCAATAAAATAGCAAAATAAGTAGGAAAAAATGGGTATATTGAAGCTTGATAGTGCGAATACTAAGGAACGTGTGGGTTGGTTTGTATGTCAATATTGACGTAGCCAAGTGATTCCGATATATAGTTTGCTTGCAACTGGAAATTGTTATCATAAGCCGAAGAACGTTTCGTTAGATAAGGGCATAGAAAGGAGAAACTAAAGACCGGGGAAGATCGGTCGTGGAGGTTTCTTCAAAAGTTGAAGGAAGTGATTCATAATCTCATGCCATGTTGAAATAGTTAGTCAGAAAGGAGGATTAGCTCTATCCATGTCCCGTTTCTTGCTGAGATTTCGTAGATGAAAGCATTTCGTTTCATGGGGGTGAGGTGAAATAGAGTAGTCGAGGAGAAAAGGTTGCCATCTGCCTTGTCCTGTTTTCTCAAAATGCCGTAGAATAAAAGGAAAAAGTTGGCTCAAGTGTCAAGAATTACTATGTGTTCGCGACAAATGGGAGGCTAGAAATCATCCTCCTAGTCACTGTAAAATTTCACCATATTCTTCTATTTTGGGGATAAAAAAGGGGGGGGGGGGGGGGGACGCACGACCATTGCTGACTTTCATTTTTGTCCAACCTATCACAATCTAATATGTGCTCGATTGAACCTGAATTTCTTATCTTGGTGCGTCTTTTATGTATGCGGCGTGCATTAGCTGCTGCCTTTTTGTGAACCTAATGGCTCTTAGCTTTTTCAGATAAAAAACTCCTTGCTCTCTCTGCAGTGCATCTACTATATGGTTTAACTCTCTTTCTGCATTACGTTGTAGTGAGATCACTGCTGAGGGGAGACGGATAACAAAGCTTGATCAGATTCTACTCAATGGTAACAACATTGCTATTGTAAGTTCATCACAATCTTAATGCTTACATGCACTTGTTTGGGAAAGCCATAAGTATTTAGACGATCTCCTCGTAGACCCAATGAACAATGATAGTATAAGAGTCGAAGCTTCATGATTCCTGTTGGCATGTCTCCAATCCACGCCTTTAAAATGGTAATAAGTATTTTAAGGGAACCATCACTGTTTGTTCTGGTTGAATTATGTAAATCACCAATCAACCTAAAAACTTAAGTTGATATGTTGGGGTAAATTTTATTATGTCAACTAAGAGTTCCAATGGTTAAATAGTTGAACCCTAAAGGCTAAATCCATGTTTTCTCTGCCATTTGTTTGTAAGAGCAAATAGATTTTCTGTGAAATTAGTCAACGCGCAAATAAGTTATTGTGAATATTCTTTAAAATGAATCAATGTGTATGTGTGAGCTCATTTAGACAAGTTAGGGGAGGAATCGATGATTGGTCTGGTTGTCGTTATAAGAATAGTCAATGTGTACATTAACTCATTAGACAGACTCGACGTTCTTTTCGACAACTGATTGTTGTAGCGTACTCTTTGTTTGTTTGTTTGCAGCTCGTCCCCGGTGGATCACCCGACCCAGAATAAGTGCATAATATAAACAGCATATTGTTTGGTTTGGGAACTTAGCACCATTTTTATGAGTAGGCTCTCAGCACCCTATATTTACTTTTCTTTGGATGTAGAATGACTCAGGTGACTACTTTCATGTATTTGATTTAAGTAAAGCGTTTCAGTTTCTTTGATCTGAATTAGTGTTAGATTTCTTCATCTTCACTGCCTCCTTTGAAATCTACGGGCTTAATTCTGAAGTGAATTTGATTGTTTTCAATGTATTCACAAATTCTTTAAAAGCTAGAGCTGTAATATGCTTTAGTTGATATGTTCTGAAGGGATAGTGCGGTAGTCGAAGACTTGAGCTTTAAAGGTGTACTCTCTTTAAAGTCTTATGTTCGAGACTCATCTATGATATTAATTTGTAGACACTTATGTGTTTTCATTCATTCGATGTCTCCAAGTACCTAGCCTAAGGACGGACGTGGTTACCTCGGTTTAGTGGAATGAAGTTTGATTTTTCGGTTTCTAAAAAAAAATTGTTTTAGTTGATATAATTAAATTTACTCCAATTAACTAGGTTAAGTTTTTGAGTTAATTAGTGATTTAACATAATTTATCATGGTATATGAGCATAAGGTCTCCAATCGAGTCTTAGCCAAGTCGTTTCATCCCCATTTAAAATTAACTTGCACGTATCTCGACTATTGTCACGAGATATAGTCTTTGACCTTACAACATTTAGATGTCAATAAAATTTATAAAAAGATTCATTGAATATGACGAATTGAACTCAATATCTCTTAGTTTCTTAAGGTCTTTTGTGACCATGAACTACTTCATGATAGGTAAGTTAATGATCATTTTTAGATAATTCAATTGGTTTTTCAACCATTCTTAAAATTATTTTAACTTTTGTTAAGTGTTATTCAATAATATTTTAAAGAAACACCTTTGATCCTTAAAAAAATCTTTTTGAGAACAATATCAAATATTTTATTTTTTTTAATTCAACAATAGATACTATAACTCAAAGTCACAATTTTTTGGTCATAAGTTATATATCATTATTTTAATAGTGAGTATGTATGTGTATATATATATATATATATATATATATATATATATATATTTTTTTTTTTTTTTTTTTTTTTTAATTTTAATAAAGCTACTTCAAACATGCTAGGAGTAAGCTGGGATTATACTTGAATAACCCAAGCCTACTATGGGAGATTGGCCTTGCAGCATTGTAATGCTTATCAACAATCACCTCTTTCAAACACAGCTGCGGCTCCCATCCCTGAGCCTGCATGAACCATAAATTGCAATGTAAAGTTAATTAACTACACTCTTAAGATTAAGTTAAAAATCACCCAACCCGATTCCTAAAGCCGATTTAAGCATAGTTCAACTGGTTAATGCACTCTTAATTTGGTTCAAGTTTCCACTCTATTTCTACTTAAATTTATTATTCTGGTCCCTCAACTTTCATTTTTATTCCATTTTGGTCCCTTAACTATCAAGAGTTCAATTTTAGTCCTTGAACTTTCAAAAGATCAATTTTAATATTTCAACTTTGAGGTTTGTTTCAATTCGGTCCTTGGACTTTCAAAAAAACTTAAAATTTGTGCTTATAATTTTTTTTCCTTTTATTTTTCTTTAAGAAAATTCTCTATAAATTTTAAAAATATTTTCACATTTTATCTTTGATTGTATTCACATTATTAACATTATTGAATCAATTTTGATTAATGTTGACTTCAAATTTACTAAAGTTTAAGTTTTTTTTTAAAAAAGTTAGGTACTAAATTTGAAATTTTCGAAAGTTCAAGAACTAAAATGGAACAAATTTGTAAGTTCAAGACTAAAATTGAATTTTTGAAAAGTTCAGAGACTAAA
>JBBMEG010012380.1:0-25980 GCA_037832605.1 Cyclanthera cordifolia
AAATCAAAATGCTAATCTTGAAACCAAGCGAATTGATTGCTTTAATTAGTTCAAATTGATTGAAAAGTGAGAAAAAAAGATAAAATTTAAATAAGGGAAAAGACAAAAAAAAAGCTATATATAAATATTTAAAATTGCCATTATGATGAATTTCCTAATTTTCGAGAGGTAGAGAATAATTATGAATTAAGATGAAGGCTGATTATGGAAGAATGAATAAGAATGATAGGAGAATTATCATTCCTATAATTCTTATTGGTTACCCTAAACCTCGGTGAGAGAAATATCATTTCTCATTCTCTGCCAAAATCATTTGTGAGCATGAGAATAAAACACTTCGAAAGGTTTTTATTTTAAAGAAACGAGAGTAACATCAAAACCACCATGGCTATCCAAGGAATCAGTTAACCTTAATCTTCCAATAAGCTCTCCTATCTCCTAAAGAATGGTTCTTTTAAAGAGCAAGAGAGTCAAGTAAACGATAATCAGTCAAAGAGTCAAGAACCAAATGTAGCTGCCACATTAAAACTGTAAATATGTTTTATAATGAACATTGTAATTAGGAAGTACCTTTCCCATAATTTCTCTAATGGCACAGTTGCAGGCATGCTGACATATTTCAGTGATATCAGCTTCACTAAAGCCCTGAGCCTACCGTCGTGAAAGAGCGGATAGATCGACATCTAAAGACACCGGCGACTTTCGCAGACATGCTTTGAAAATTTGAAGCCAAGAAGACTCGTCAGGAAGTGGGATGTTATGTTAATTGGTCCAGACGTCCCGGTCTAAGCAGCGCGGGGTCTATAGTGTCTGGCTGGTTTGTCGCCCCAATTATAAACACGGTCTTCTTTGCAGTCAAGCCATCCATTTCTGTTAGAAGTTGATTCAAGACTCTATCTGACACCACCAGCTCCTCCAACAGAACAACTACCACGCTGTGTTAATCATTCTGATTTGATCAGTTTTTAAGCATAGGTTTAGCCTCTAAAACATGCTTCATACAGATGTCAGCATATGCATACTTTTGAAGTAAAACAAGACATTTATAATTAAAATACCATTGTTCTATTTAGGTTCAATGAACTTTCAAGTGTCTGATTTTTGTACATGAACTTTCAAATTAGTTCATTTTAGTCTTTAGACTTTCTAGATTTTGTTTAATTTTGATTCTCAACTCTTAAATATTCAATTTTAGTCCTTACAAAAAAAAACCCTTAAAATTGGTGTTTTTATTTATATTTATTATTTTTTCTGTAAAAATTACCATTTTCTTTATAAGTTTCAGAAATACTTTCATATTTTTGCGTGCATTAAAATTAAAAAACATTATTGATGAACTAATTTCAATTACTACTATTAACTTCAAGTTTATTTTAGGGACCAGAAATTAAACTTTCATTTAAATGTATAAGGACTAAAATAAAACATTTGAAAGCGTGGGGACCAAAATAAAACAAACTTGAAAGTTATGCTCACTTTCAAAAAGAAACAAAACTGGAGGTTCAATGAATAAAATTAGACACCTAAAAATCCGAAAAAAAAATAGAACAAGCCACAAAGTTATGACCAAAATGATATTTTAACCATTTTTTTAGTTCAACAATAATAGGAGGGAGATTGGTACCATGACCCACACTTATGTCCTATTCCTCTTATTGGCAGTAAAACAACTATGTTTGATAGAGAAATAACGACTTTCCAAATATATAAAAAAAATAACGAGTTTCTAAGTATATATATAGACGTTAGAAGAATAAGTACCTGAGTTGCAATTGAATCGAGTTCATCGAAAAATCGTACACAAGGAGCCAACCGACGAGCTTTTATCAAATATCTCTCTCACGTTTGCTTCACTTTCACCAAACCACATTGTCAGCATTTCAGGTCCTCTCACACTTATAAAGTTGGCCTGACATTCATTGGCAATTTGCCTTAGCTAGCAACGTTTTACCACAGCTTGGGGGCCCATAAAAAAGAAAGAACACCTTTAGATAGTGACAATGCCAAAATTTTCAAACTTCTCAGGAGCACACTGGGTATTGGGCAGTCTGCCATAAAATAGCCACACATAAACGGGCTCAGAGAGGAAAGAGACACGAGCAAACAGAGAAATTAAAATCACTGAAATCTCAAAATTATAGCTTCAATT
This sequence comes from Cyclanthera cordifolia, assembly GCA_037832605.1. NCBI lineage: Eukaryota > Viridiplantae > Streptophyta > Magnoliopsida > Cucurbitales > Cucurbitaceae > Cyclanthera > Cyclanthera cordifolia. The sequence goes on from JBBMEG010012380.1 coordinate 2,150, forward strand.
ATGTAAGCAATGCACAACAAGCCACCTGGAGTTCTCTTTTAACATTTTCCAACGCCTAAAAACAATAGGCAATTTTTGTAGCCTTGACAACAGACTAATCAGTTCAAAAGAAAGCCAAAGCTATATGTTTTTTACAACATTTTTCAAATTAGTTCCAAACAATTGGCCAATGTTAAGATTGGTATTTGGTGGATGATAAACTTGCATCGGATAGTATTTCATGAATCTAGCAAGAGTTAAAATGGGAAAAGGGGTCATAAAGACAACAAAACATTTCTACAATTTCTCAATTTTTTTTAATATATATGAGAATGTCCGGACAACCTTACTAGCACACACCTTGACTATTCTCACAAAACAATCGTATGGCCCTACAACATTTAAATACCAAGAAACTCATAAAAAAATTAACTCCTAGACAGGAGGGCATCATGAATTGAACTCATAATTTCTTAGTTTCTCAAGACCCACTTGACCATTAGACCATCCAAACACTAAGGGGATGTTTGTTTCACGTTATTAACAAGTTATTAAAAATGAGCTTTTACTAACTCTTCTTCGAACATGCAATCCAAACGAGCTATTAATCACTCAAAATAATCATTCATTTCTAATCACTCAAAATAAACACTCATTTCTAACCAATCAAAATAGTCACTCATTTCAAATCACTCAGTTCTAATCATTCATTTATAACCACTGATTTCTCGCTCAAAATAATCACTCATTTTTAACTACATCCAAACGAGTTGTTGTCTGCAAAGACTCAATAGCTATTACTAAAACTCAAAGTTATTCTTCATTTATAATTACTAAAAATAATTACTCGACAATTTCACATCCAAACACCTTCAAAGGGACTAAATGGAAAATTTTAAGTCATAATGGACTAAATAAAATCTTTTAGACACTAGGGGTCAAAACAAAACATTAGTTACTAAACTAGATGTTTCGACTAAAAAAATATTAGGAACTGGAAACTCACGGTTTCCCCAAAAGCTGATGGATTTGAAGAAACTAAAGCAGTTTGGAAAAGTTTATTGGTTACAGCCATGGAAACTCACCTATTTGGGAGCTTGGTTTTCCTAAAACTATTTATGAAGCCCCTAATTTTTTCTTATGTTAATTTGAGAAGCTTGATAAAATTCTATTGGAGGCTTTATGATGTGTTGGAAAGTTCTGTCAAATAGAAATGCTATCTTAGCTTGGGAAAATGTTTGGAGACCTCCTCCGTCTGAGATTGTAAAACTTAATATTGATGCGACAATTTTGTTGGCCGAAGCAAGGCGCGGTATTGGGGGCGTTATGAGAAATGAGTATGGGGAAGCCATGTTTTCTCTATGTAGGCCACTGGTTGGAGTGCATGATGTTGAAGTAGCTGAAGCCTTGGCGATTCTTGAAGGGCTCGAGATTGTTTTAGATATTGGGTTTCGTAGAGTGGAGGTGGAAACCGATAATCAACGGCTTACTCAAAAGCTTCAATCTAGTTCATGTAATAGAAATGACCTTGGAATGATTGTTGTTGATTGTTTGGAGTTTTCCGCTAGGGTTGCCGTTTGATTTTCTCTTGGTGTGATAGACCTGCAAATTGCTTGACCCATGGTTTATCTCGCCTTGCAGCTAACGAGGGAGTTCATTCGCAATACATGGAAGACGTGCAAAATTTTGTCCGAAGTGTGTACAATCAAGAGTTCTATTGACTATATGCATTTAAAGTCTTCGTAGTTATATTCTGTTTGCGTCAAAAAAAAAAATCGATCAATTAGGTTAAACTGCCCACGAATTAATTTCCATTAGTTAATTGACAATCATATGATCAGGCGGTTGTCCTGAGCTGCGCCTGTCCGGTCACTCACGAATATTAAAAAATTACATGAACAATATCTTCCGAAATATATGTAGCTCCAACTATTTTTTTTGACTCTTATCTTACTCAAAATAAGAAAGTGCAAAATTATTCATCGCCGTATCTTGCCGTTTGTAACCGAGAAAAATTTATACATAAAAATTCTTTGACTGACCAAGAACAGTCAAGACTATAAACGAAAACTTACAGGTCCGATGACGAAGAAGAAGATGCATGGCCCTTATATGAAGCTGATGAGCCTGATGGGTCCGCCATCGTTTTCCAGCTTTTTTTTTTCTTTTTGAAAATAACAAGAGTTTCTGCAAATTTTCAGACCATCGGTGCAATGCGGAAGGAAGAAGCCAAGAATTAAAAATTTTACCACGCTATTGTGAGGAAGAAGGACAACCGAGATAGCTCATATCGATATAATTGCCGTTTCCAGTCAGTTTTCTCCACTCATACGTGAAACTAATGGCGGATCGCCATGGAAGCAGCGTTATCGGTGATTTTACGCGCCATTTTTTAGTAGCAGGTTGAATGAATAGTATTTTTTTCGACAAATTGCAGTTTATATACTGCTTGGATTTGCCATTGATTGGGCCTGGCCCAACTCAAACGAGCCCAATTTCACTGCTCCAGAAAAAACGAAAGCGCAACTTGGAACTGGCGGTGGATTTTGCTTTGTTCTTCGGAATTCTCGGTTTTGTTATCGGAAAATATCAGAAAGGTGAGTTATGGGTATCGAAATTTGTGGAAGAATCGATAAAGTTAATGGAAAATCACTAAGTTATGAGGAATTTGTGAAACGATACATGGAGAAGAATCAGCCTGTGGTGCTGACAGGTCTCATGGATGATTGGAAAGCTTGCAGAGATTGGGTCGACGAGAATGGGCAGCCAAATCTTCGGTTTTTTTCCACTCACTTTGGGAAATCCAGAGTACAGGTACTAAAATTTCTCCTAGAGCCCCCTTATAATTTTCCATGTGTATATGTGTGTGTGTATATCAGTCAAACTCGACTACTCTGCATGATGTTCTTGTCTCATTTCATTTCTGCATGATGCCAAGAAAAAAAAAATGGAAACAAATGTTCTTGTCTCATTTCATTTCTGCATGATGTATTTTGATTCAAATTCTGTCAATTTTGATGTATTTTAACTGAAGTCTTGCTCTTGTATCTTTATTACTCATTGTCATGTTTTGTTAAATTACCTCATACATACATATACATATATATACATACATATACATATATATATACATACATATACATAGATATATATATATATTTATTTATTTATTTGTGAGTTGTCCGGTATGCTCATGCACTCCTCGATTATTTTCACGAAACATATTATTTGAACTTATCAAAATGCCATTTTGATGTCAAGGAAGCTTCTTTTCTTGTATATTATTTATGTATTTTTTCCTTATTATGTAATTTCCTTCTAGTGTATACTTACTTCTTTCAAGAATAGAGTTTCTCCTATTTAAAAGAACATTGTATTGTACCCATTGAAATATTGATTAATGAAATTGATTATAGAACGTATTTCTATTTTTCCTAAATCAACTGTACCTATCACTTCTTAGTTATTTACGACACTCTTCATATGTTTTTTAGTGAAACTACATGAAAAGGATGAATGTTTTCTCAAAATTGTTGATTGAGAAAGATGCATTTTGAAGGTTGGCAGATGCTTAGTTTAGCGGTTCCTTCGATTGTTGCCTTTCTGGCTCAATTCTGGACGAACTCTGTTTGAATATTTTGCATTTTTCTTGGAGTGATTAATTTTTCTATAATTGATTTGTTGGCTAAATGATAATTTGCTCCCTATAGTTTGAAGAAAGTTAGAATTTAGTCCCTATGGTTTAAAAATCTAGACTTTAGTCTCTATGGTTTGAGAAATTTACCATTTAATCCTTATAGTTTGAAAAATTCGAATTTAGTCCATAAGGTTTGATAAAATCTAAAAAATAGTTATGAAAAGTTAGTTATTTTTGTTTGTAATGATGAGAGTGTCAGATAAGTAATTGATTGAACAAAAATAAAACACATCATTCATACATCAGAAATTACATGTACTTACTTAATTTGCTTACGATTTACGAATAACATGGACTATTTTTTAGGTTTTATCAAACCATAGGGACTAAATTCTATATTTCTCCAAACTATAGGGACTAAATTCTATATTTCTTCAAATCATATGGACTAAAGTCTAGATTTTTAAACCATAGGGACTAAATTCTAACTTTCCTCAAATCATAGGGACCAAATTTATAATTTTTGTTTCTATTAGAAAACAAACAATGATGCAAAAATACTGATGCTCTGTTTGCCTTTCTAACCATTCATTTTTTGTCCTTATGTATATATCATTGGTGGAAAAAATTGAGAATGCTGTTTTCCCTGTCTCCCTCATTTGCAATGAGAATTTATTTGAATTTCCTATTATCTGATTTGATCACCTCATTTACTTGATGGGTGCATGCATAAATGCTCATATACCATAAATCCTTCCAAATCATTTGCCAAAGTTCTATGCCATTTTTTATGAGGTCTTCTAATCATTTGCCACTTGTAGGTTGCAGATTGTGGTACTAAAGAATTTACGGATCAGAAGAGAGTAGAAATGTCTGTTTCAGAGTTCATTGATCAATGGAATCAGGAGTCTATAGAGGAGCATGGCTTCACTTCAAACAAGTCTGTTCTATATTTGAAGGATTGGCATTTTGTGAAGGTGAGCGGCAACCACTTATCTTCTAATATTTGTTATTGTTCTTTCTTTTATTCTTACCTTGTTAGAACTAATGGAACAAGAACTTGGAGGGCTAAGTTAGCCCATAATGTTGCTGCTTCTAGTGTCGAGTTACTAGTAAAAATGGTTGAAACGCATGCAAGACTAACATGCCTCTCTTCACCTCATGTGATGTTATCTTCTACACTTTAATTCAAGCAAAAGCTTGTTTTATTAACAGATGAAAATTCTTAAGATAGAGTTACCATTCTTGTTAATGCGTGTATAGAAATGTAGTTCAACTCGATTTTAAAGTGTATATTGGGAAGTCTGAGACTCAGAAATGGTGAAGCATCTTGGTTTGGTTTCTCAAGATATCCTAGTAATAGAATTTTATATTCAAGATTTCTTATACTTTTTTTTTTATATCCGTGAGTGTCTAGGGCCAGCTTACGAACACTTCAAGTACTCTCACAAAACTTTCTGGCTGACCCTACACCATTTGGTTTTCAAGGAAACTCTTAGGAAATTAATTCCTTAATAGGCGGCTACCATGAATTTAACCCACAACCTTTTGGTTTCAATTATTGACTCCTCCTTGGCTAATTCCATTTGTAAGCTGTACACACTTGCATGTTTTCTTAAATTGAATTTCTATCGACTAATAGTATATTTATATTTTCCTAAAAAAGTATAATCATCTTAAATTTCCTACTGTCAAATTATGGACTTTGTTAGTTAGAGAATTGCTCTAATGTGATCTCTCGTGTTCCCCTATCCTTGCTTTTCTGATTCACAGGAATATCCGAATTATACAGCATACTCGACTCCACACTTTGTTTGTGATGACTGGCTCAACCTTTACCTGGATAGTTACCGTATGCACAGAGATCCTGACTCTTACCATGAGAAAGATGAAATAATTTGCTCCGACTATCGTTTTGTCTACATGGGAGCAAAAGGTTTAACTGCCATAGACTCATATCAAATTGTTTTACATTTTTAATGCTCGACCTAGTGTTTTAAAAAGCCATTCGAGGCGCGAGTTTGGGTGCGCCTAGGCACAGGTCACACATTGTGCGTCTTGCCTTGGAATGGCGAGCCGCGGTTAATAAGGCATGCACCTTTCGTGAAGCCCAAGGCGCGACAAGGCGCATGCATGAATTTTATTTTCAACTTGTTTAGTAAAACAACTTTTTGCATCATTTTGTGCTGTTTTGAACTTTTACTTTAGATTCTTATGGTTTTTCTATTATGTTGTTGTTTGTTGCATCTTTTGTGTTGTTTTGCACTTTTGAAGTATCATGTATGCATTGAGTTTGACTTTAAATTATATATAACTAATAGTTAGATTATACATTATTTATTTATGTTTGATATTCCTTTTCATTCTTGATTAAAGCTTCATTTATTGCCATGAAATTAAATTTTATTGTGCATATAAACCTACATGTATGTGTGTGTGAGTGTGTATATATTAATCGTGCACCTTTAAGTTTAAAAGCCTACGCCTTGAATTACACTTTGCACCACAAGCTCCGGAGGGTCATTGCCCCTTAGTACGCCTTCGTAGGGCTTTTTAAAACACTGACTCGACCTCATGAAATCTTATAGATTGTTCTTGATCAGGTTCTTGGACTCCACTCCATGCTGACGTTTTCAGGTCATACAGTTGGTCAGCAAATGTTTGTGGAAAGAAAAAATGGCTTCTCTTACCTCCATCTCAGTCTCTTCTTGTATTCGACAGGCATGTACATAGTTTTGTTTTGTGTTTTCCTGTCAATGCTCATTGTATTGGATGTTGAAGGGACTCGTGGACTTGAATAACTACTTCTTTCCATCACCTAAGAAGAAAAAAATTAGTGGAACAAATGTTAAAATTGTTTTGGTATGAAAATTTGCAGATGACCGCGATTATTCTCGCATACTACATTTAGAGCCATACGATATTGTGTAGCCTTCCTGTCCTTTCCATTCAAATTCAATAACCCTTATCTTCAATTCCTCTCATAATTGCTCTCTTAGAGCTTTATTCCTTTCATGCACATTTTTCCTCTTTTTCTAACTTTTTGTTTATATCTTCAAACAGGAATATGAAAGGCTGTGTATATAATATCTTCGATGATATAAGTGAAAAATTGTATCCTGGTTTTAAGAAGGTAAATATGATTCCAGATGTTCAAACTCTTCTCCTTCTATCTCTTGAATATATCAGCTTTTTGCATGTTCATTTGTTTATCATTATGCAGGCTACCTGGTTGGAGTGTACTCAAGACCAAAATGAAATTATATTTGTGCCAAGTGGCTGGTATCATCAAGTTCATAATCTGGTACTGTTCTTTCTTTCTGCCCTTGTGGCACAAATTAATTTATATATTGTATGGTTTTAGGGGTCTTTATTTTTGGCTACCACTTGTACTTGTTTCACTATGATTGATACCTTGAATTGTTGATTTTATTTGTCGATTGATGCTTGATTTAGTTTGCTTTTGCTTATGTTTAAGATTTTTCTATAACAAATGAACTTTAAGGTTCATTTCATATTTTCATCATAGTTTGTTCACCGACAGTTCTATCTTTTGATGTGGTTGTTTCTTTCAGGAAGACACTGTATCAATAAACCACAATTGGTTTAATTCATACAACCTCTGTTGGGTGGTAAGCAATGGTTTCAAGGGCATTATACAATCTTTGTTCACGGCAGGATCGACAATATTCTGATTCAACTGTCCTTTTTCTGCTCTAAATTCCATTCTTTCAGTTGGACTTGATGTTCCGGGACTACGTCGAAGCTAAGGAGTACATTGAAGACATTAGAGATATATGTGATGAGTTTGAAGGTCTCTGTCAGCGCAACCTTGCAGCTAACACAGGTAGTGTAAGTTTATGGAGTTCTATGCATATAACCTCAAGTTGTAGTTGAATCTTTCTGTTAAATTTTCTCTCGCCACTCTTAACATTTTGACCAGATTTACAAAAGTTGAAACAAGAAAACCGCTCAAACGACTAGATTACCTTCGAGAGTTCCAGTCATGAACTAATTATCTAATTTAATTAGTTTAGAGCTGCACATTTACTGTCAAATCTTTACCCGCCATATCGAGACCAGAGCGCCACTAGAGACCACGCTCTACGATCTCCCATATTCGGGTGTTGAATTAATAAACTCTAAAATTTAAGTTGATGGATTAAGTAATTTAATTATATCAACCAACACTTTTCCTCACCTATGGGTTTGAAACTTTTAGAAATGCCGTGAATTCAATTTTAATTGGGGAGAAACACGACACTGCAAAGACTCAAACTCAATCCCTCCTACTATGATATATCATGGTGAATTATGTTAAATCACGAATCAACCCAAAAAATTAAGTTGATGGGTTGGAGTTAAATTTAACTATATCTACTAATATCGAGCAACTAGAATGTCGTTAGCGAGCTAGAACTAAGATCGCCCATTTTCTTTGGGAGCTCCTGATGAAAAGCTCTCATAGATGGACCTAGTAGTTATGAGTGTCATACTGTCATGGGTAACTAAGAGGTGATGAGTACAACTTATGGTTGCTACCTACTTAGAAAATAATTTCTTATGAATTTTCTTTACATCCAAATGTTGTTGGTTTAGACGATATATCTCATGAGAATAGTCAAGGTGCTTGTAAGCTGGCTCGGATCTCCACAGATATGAAAAAAAGATGCATTTACTGCTCGCTTTTCCGGAATGTGCATGCAGACTATACCAAAGCTCTGATATTACTTGTTAATTTATGCAACCTCTTGTTTCCTTTTCAGGCATGAACTTCTACGACTTCTTCGTCTTCTTAGCACGTTTTTCGCTCGCCACCTTGGTGATACTTGACAATCTAGCTAGAGACACTGCTAATGCTACTGGAAGCTCATCTCCGATGGCTCAACAGTTGGCTCAAAACCTTGATTCAATACAGAAGATCCTTTCAAAAATGAAATCCTTGGAATGCTTTTCAGGAGACCAGGGATTTGAGTTGGATTTAGGAGAAACACACAAAGATACCAAATTTTTTGCACTCTGTCATTCTTTAATTCAATCTTGTGAATCCATACACAAACAACAGATTTCATGTTTCTGCACGAAGACAATCACTTCACATGATTCTAGGACTTCGAGGTTCATTCAAAATTTCTGTGACAGCGTTTCATCTCCTCAAGATCTTGTCAAATTTATAGACAGAGTCTTAAGTGGCAATCTCAGTTGTGCTGATACTGATGGTGAATCGTTATTTTGATGAATCATTTCTCCAAACGAAAGAAGATTATGCAAACGCTTACAGAGGATCTCACTTAATGCTTCCATTATGCACCACCGAACACGGAAGCTAGCAACGTTGACGTATAGTTTCCAACGGATGACTTCAGATTTACCAGAAGGATTGTCTCATTTCATACACAACTGATTCTCAAGCCTCTTGTTAGTAAACAATGGATTCAATCTACAAGGCATTTGAGAAATCAGAAATGAGAATGAATGATGAATCCCACTAGTGAGTGCTGGTCCTCCAAGGATTGAAGTGACAAATCTTGGGTACAGATTCTCTCTCTCTCTCTCTCTCTCATGATTGGATGTTGCGATGATTCAAAGAAAAGGAGGAACACACAGGTTAGTAGTTTGTGGTTTGATTTGAAAGTGACCCCAGTGGGGGATCAAATTGTGGGTGCACCCACAAAAGATAACCACCTTTTATGGGCCTTTGCTTCTTTTTTTTCTTTTTTTTTTTATTATTATTATTCTGATCCATCCCATAATAAAAGTGTGCTTTCCTTTTCTTTTGTTGCTAAAGCAAACTGTATTATTGTATGCTTTTTTCAATTCAGGACAGCGAAGAAAGATGTTTGTCTGTGGTTAAAGTTGGCGGCAACAAGCTGTGGCTTCCACTCCACTCTTCCCCTCATCTCAAGTTCAACCTTCCTGTTCTGTTGTACCAGTGTTCGTCACTCTCTTCCCTTGTTTTCTTTTTAAGAATCTGTTCTTTAAGAAAACTCACGACTGTTTACTTAGTTTCTGATGTGAAATTCTGTTGTTTGTTAAATCCTTATAATTTGTAAATCGATCCGAGACTACGGATGTGTTTGAGCCACCAAGAATAAAGAGAGTGAATGGGAATGGGGATAATTCCCGGTGTTTGAGCCACCGAGAATTATCATCTCATAATCATTTTTTTATTCTCCTCCTAACTACTTTTTATTTTTTATAACTTTTTATTCTCATAGCTATTTTTCTCTCGCATTTACTCATCATTTTATTTTCTTTATCATCCTTCTTTCATTACACAAATAATCATTCATTTCATCTCAAGTACAAAAATAATCATTCATTTTTTTATTATCTCTCATAATTCTCATTTCTCTCATAATAATTCTCCTCTTTTTACAACGAACACACCCTACATGTCTTCCATTTATGTATGATTAAAAAAGTGTTTAGTGGATAAGTATTTAAACTAAAGTAGGTTATGGATTTCTTATTTACTACATGTTCTGTTCATGTATGATTAGTAACCGTTTAGTGGATAAGTATTGAAAGTACGAGATGCCTTTTTTCTTTTTTTTTTGATAAGTGAGAATCGAAGTTTCATCTGACCCCCTTTTTTTTTTTTGAGACGCCAGTGTTAATCTCAAGACTCTCACTACATTTTTAATATATTGAAGTAGAAGACGTCGATTAAACTCCCTTTATTTCGCTTGGATCGTAGCCTTGGAGCGATGAAGGAAGGGAAGTGAGAGTAAACTAGTGATTAATGAACTGGCTATCATGTGAGCTAAATAATTTGAATGGATCTTTTCCCTTTCCATCCTTTCACACAACTTCAAACATGCTCAAACTAATTTTCATGAGAATATATCTCGAAAATTCAAAACCTCTAATAACCAGGTTGTCCCTTGAAGTCTAAAGTAGGTGATGGATTAGGCATCTGGAGCTAAAAAGAATCCCATTTTTGTCAAATTATTATCCAAAAGCTAAGAAAGAATCATAAGTTGAATGATTAATAAAGACACTTAAAAATGGTAAAGAAACACCAACCTATTAGTGCGGAAACTGTGGGAATCTCTTTTTCTAGCTGTGCAGTGGTTGTTATTAACTGCTTCTTTAAAAATTGACCTCGATCTGGATTTTTACCTCTCAAACACTTCTACAACAGTATACCAGTTAGTTTTTTCGGCTACGGTTATTTTACTTCAATCGAGCTATCATAATAACTTTTTTTTAATCATTCATTACTAACTATCTATTTCTACTAATTGAGTTCTTATTTATTTCTAACGATATATTTTTAATCATTCACAATAATTACTCATTTATGACTACATCTAAACGAGTTGTTATCTGTAATCACTGTACAAAAACTATCATTCAAACAAGTAGCTACTTGCAACTTCTCAAACATAAATTTTTAATCAATTAAAATAATCTCGTATTTATAATCATTCAAAATAATCAGTATACAATTTCACATCCAAATACTTTCTAATGGATTGTTTGGGACAAAGAGGTGAAATGAGAGAACAAGAATAAAGATGATTTTTTATATTTGGGTAACGAGAATTATTTTCTTCGTAATCTCTAACCATTTTTTGTATCCTCCTACTAATAACTTTGTATATATATAATTATTCTCTTCATTCAAAATATTAGTAATGATTCTTCCCGTAATCAAACATTTTCATATCATTATTCTTTTGGATTATCATTATCTTTCTAATTCCCATTATCTTCCTAAATATATTTTTTTCATTTATCTCACTCAAAACAACACCTCTAATAGGTTGTGGGCAACGTTCAACTTCACTTGCCATACATAGTTCTTGGAATAAAGAAAATGCAACGTTGACCATTGATTGCTTAATACTCTGGAAATAGAAAATCTCCAAACGTGGAAGAAAAAAAAAAAAAAGAAGCAGGAGTGAAGATGGAATTGACCAGCACCATTTAATTATTTTTTGGTTGACTTTTTCGTATTCATTTTTTAAATTCATTCACACTGTCTCGCTGTTGAAATTCTGTGTGGTTATTTTGAAGATAGCCTGTTAAAGTATTCTTCTTTATTGCTACCCACATGCAAATCCATAAAGTATGGGACCTTAAACTGATTGTGAAATCTTTTACCAACAAAACTTTATTTTTGTAAATCTCAAAAAAAAAAAAAAAAAAAAAAAAAAAACTTTATTTTTGTATGACATTATGAGCCATTATAATTAACTATGAAGATTACATCTTATCTTTCTTTAATTTGCTTTATTTTATATAATTAAATACATCTTATCTACTCATTTGGAGAATCATTATCATTCTTAATAATTAGTCTGGATAAAAGTTTTCCCATGGTGTTAAGAGAGAGTTAAAAAAAAAAAAAAAATTAAATAATGAATTCAAGCTAGTAACCATCTAACAAATTTACTTAGACAACTAGACATTGTAGGATCATAACGACTTGTCTCAAGTAGTACATTAATCATAAATTCAATCCTTACGGTGAAAAAAAAAGTTAAGAGTTAATTTTTATGATTTAAAGATTTAGACTTTAATCCCTATAGCTTTAAGAAATATAAGATTTAGTCTATATAGTTTGGAGAAATATAAATTTTAGGGTCTATAAATTTTTTTTTCAGTAGGTAGATGTAACTTCTGAATTATGCATTATGCTTTTTTTTTGTCCAATCAATTACTTATCTCACACCATTATCGTTAAACACAAACAAATTTTTTTTTAGTACTAAACAGAAACAACTAAAGTCTGCCTTTTTAAACTATAGAGATTAAACTCTAACTTGATGCATCTGACCAAATTTATAATTTACCTAAGCATTAATGAAAATAAATAAAGAAATAAAAAGATGTAAACAGGGAGAATCTCACTGATATTGAAAGAGTGATTAACTTAAAGAGGAAGTGTCTTTGGATTATTATGTTGAGCTTTAATGTTTCTTTCAATTGAAACATTTGTCTCTTTATATTTGTTTTGAATTGATCAAGAAAATTGGAGCCCACCCATCACTCATAATTTTAAATAAATCCTATTATCTTCAAAAATTTTACAATATATCCAAAAATGGGAGCCACATAGGAAAAGAAAAAAGAAACTAAAATCCAAAATTATAATCATAAAAGCAAACCCAAATCATTCTATGGCCTATAAAAAAAGTGGGGAAGAAAAAAAAAAAAAAAAAAAAAAAAAAAAAAAAAAAAAAGAAAGAAGAAGAAAATCATGGACAGTGTACATTTCTACCAGGACCTCCATAGTAAAAAAAAGTGCCCCAAAGCTTGTTCTTTCCCTGTCTTATGTCATAACAATTTGAATGATCAGCCAATAGATGAAGATTTGAGACAGGAAGTAAAGTGTTGTCCCAATCAATTATTTGCAAATTTCTGAAATAAGAAGCTTTACCATAACCTTCTTCTGCAAAATGCCCACTTCCCATCTGTGTTGATGTGTGGAATCCTGTTGATTTTGTGTTTACTATTTCTCCTCCAAACTGGATCATGCTGGCATGGCTTCCCAAATGACTGAACAATACTGCTGGCCAGTACCCTACCAACAGACCCTGCCCAAATTCCAGCCACCAGTTTCCGTGTCTCGGATCCTGCATCGAGAATCTGTCCGTAAAACTCCGAGAATGCAACGTAATGTATGATCAAGACAACCCGTAAACATGGATCTCTTTAAAGTTATAGGTCTAAACTATGATCACAAACCATTATAGATTGAAGGTTGTTCAGAAAAACTAAAAAGTTGCGAGTTTAATGTATGACAGTCACTTACCTATGAATTAATTTTTCTTACGAGTTTCCTTGACAACCAAATATTATAAACTCATGCGATTGTTCTATGTGCGTAACCTAACCCAAATACTTGAGAAGTGCATATACTTACGGGGAATTGAGTTGGGATTTTTAATGGCTTTGTAGTAATTAAAAGAGAGATATTTGCCACCTTGAAACTATAATGACGTTCATGAATACTGTCTCAAGATATACTACTTAACCCTACAACATTTAGATACCACTAAAAAATTAAACTTATAATCTCTTGGAACTATCCTCTTTCCCCACTCTAACTTATAAATGTTCTAAAATAACTACTTGACAAAGAGAATAATGAAACAATTTTAATATTTTGACTGCATGAGAGAAAAATTAAATAGTGGATTTCCCATGTGGTTCAAGTGTAGGTTTGGAAAGTTGAAAGTAAGTCAACTCATCAGAAGGGGTATATAATTTACTTTTGAAAAGCAACGGATAAATTCTTGCTTTTTACTGGTTAAGGTAGAAAAAAGGTTATTTTATCATGGGGAGTAAAAGTGAAAATCAGGCATTCTATTATTCAAAAACAGTTATTATTTTTTTCTCTTTTTATTGTTTTTGATATGGATATACACACTATATCCGAGTAACCACGTCCCGTCCCTAGGTCCGACACTGGAATACATCTCACGGATAGGTCTCAAACTTGAAATCTTGAGGGAGCACACCTCTAGAGCCCAAGCCTTCAACTGACTGCACGACCCCCTTTGAGATTTTTTTTTCTCTTTTTACATCTACATAATAGTACCATATGTCTTATTTTAGTTAATTCATAAGTTTATTTGCAAATTTTTGGTTTGCGGGGTTTATTTTAACACCTATGAAGTAATTTAACTCCTCAAAAAGTGGAATAACTCCTCTATCAAAAGGAGTTAAATTAACTCCTCATAATTGTCACATCATTCCTAAATAATAAAATTCTCCTGCAATTCGTTTAAAAGCAATTACATCCAAACAAACTATTAGTATAAATACTCATCTACAAACAAATATATCCAAACGAGTTATTATTTATTTACGAACCCCTTCGCAACTTCTCAACCAAACACTTCCTTTTGTAAGGTCTCATGTATATAAGATAACGTTGAAAGAAATTGAAAACTCACCTTCCAAATCATTAAACCCACATCAAATTGCCTGCCATTGTAATAAGATCTTGGAGATATTGCAGCTCCAATGGCAATTTTGTTATTAGTTTGAACAAAGCCACTGCATAGTAAGTTGTAGCAGCCTGTTGCTTGGTATGCATCTGTCTGAAAAACAGAGATACAGAAAGAGAGAGAAGTTCAGGAGAAAGAAAAAAAAAATTCCTTCAATTTTCCCTAAAATTTTTTAAAGACAATACTGTAAAACAATACTTCTTTTGATATCCTTAACCATCCCGACCAACTTACGCTCACTTTGACTATTTTTATTAGATATGTGTTTGATGGGTGTTTGGATGAATAATCGTGAAATGATTATTTTGAATGATTATAAATAAGGAGTTATTTTGAATGATTATAAAGAAGAAATTGTATTAATAGCTTTGTTTGGATGACATATTTAAAGAGCGAATGAAACAAGCAGCCCTAATAAGGTTAACTGTTAAAAGAAGGTAAAACAATACTCACAGTCCAATATGTGAAGAATCTTGGATAGCTATCTCCATATAACTCAGGACTAACCTGAAAAAATCACCACAAACAAAATTTACAGAAATTTTCAACATAAACAGGTAAAACTGAAAATTAAGTTTAAAAAAAAAAAAAAAAGTAGAGAAAAACATGCCTGCCAACCAGCTTCAATGGTGTTCAGATCATTGTTGAAAGACCCAGAAATAAGCCAAATTTGAGACAAGCTGAACTCATATTGATCACTCACATGGGGTGCCCAAACATTTATGTTTGCTTTTGCTCCATAGTATTTTTCTCCATTAACAAATAAAACAGCATGCTGTATGAATTGGAGAGTGAAACTGTCTGAAAACTGACCATTTTCTTTGAGCTTATACAGACAAATTTATAAACCCCTTTCATATTCTTTTAATTATTTGATTTATCAAAAGGGGAAGGGAAATGGTGTGATTTAGTGTAGTTTTTTAGGGAGTGGTTTTAGAGCGAGGAGAATGAAAGTTATTTTGGAGAAATGAGAATACAAACAAGAATGATTAACGGGAGGAATAACTATTTGTGGTTGGGATGAATAGAATGATTATGAAAAAATCTTTACTTACGTTCAAAGGGTTAAAGAAAGATCGTAACTAAATCATTAATGATGTGTTTGGCGAAAGAAAAATAAAAATGATCATGGAGGGAATCAAAACTAAAAGAGAATAAGAATGAGAATAATTAAGTTGGGAAATGATTATTTGTGTTTGCGGCAGAGGAAATAATAATAAAAATAATAAAATAATGGTATGAAATGATTTTTGGTAGCTCAATTATAAAAAATCACTCTTATTCTCATTATCTTATTTGTTCTTGGAGGCCCAAGCATACCTTAAGTATGTTTGGGATAATGATTATGAAAAACAAAATAGTGAGCATGAAACGAACGAATAGTTATCGAGGAATGAAACTACATAAGAAATAAATTGTAATTATAGAGAAATATTGATTATGAGTGAATGATTGTCGGTCACTCGAACACCATTAATATTTTTCAAACCATCATTCTCCAAACATCCTCTTAGCTTCTAATGGTGGAAAATTTAGATAGCCTAATGGAATGAACAGCAGAAAAACAAAACGACAAGACAGTTTACTATCTTTATTAGCAGATCACAACAAACAACCAAATCAATCTCATTGCATTGAACCTTCAACTGAAAGAATTTTTGAAGAAGAATTAGAAAGAAGAATGAAAATTCAAACCTCATGGCCACTTCCTGACGAGTCCCTTCTGACAGATTCTAATGGCTTTCTCCCAAATGTTTGAACAGAGCTTGCTCTTAAAATGTCTTCTTCTGTAGTTCTTCTAATGGGAATGGTTCCATCAGGGCAAAATTCACCAGTCTGCCGCCATAGCTGCAAGCTCTCTGCAACTGAATCGGCAGAGGAGTTGAAACCCTTTGGCCTATCTGGTGGATCCTGAAATTTTGAAATATAATTTGTTTTTTCTCTCATTTTGTTTACAGTAAAATCAAATTGCAGGAGAAGCTAAGTTTACCGATGGAAGCTGCCCTTTGAGCTTATGGTGATCAAAAGCTGGTTGAAGATGAGAAAGCACACAATCGATTAAATCCCCATCTGAGCTCTGAAAATGAACATGAATCAAGAAAAACCCAGATTCTCAAAGTTCATAAAAACTTCTTGAGAAACTAAAATTATTAGATAATATGTGTTATTAGTTCATCTGATCCTTGAGCATTCGCATTTTCTCGACTTATCAATCTTGAATCCAATCACAATTTCATATATATTAGATTTGCGTTTAATGGGCTCTGGATAGTTACTATCTGACAATATAAGTTCATATCAAAACTAACCATTGATCATGAGTGTAATGTGTAGTAGTACGCAACAAAATCAAATAAAAAAGAAATGAAAACATGCCTGAATTGTCTTGACGGAAGGTTTATTGATGTTCTTCAAATAGGCTTCAACGGCGTTCAAATTCTGAAACTCTGCAGCGGCGGGTCTAGAATTCCCCACCGCCGCAATGGGCGGCGCCGACAGAACAGAGGAGGTTGAAACGAAAAGAAACAAAGCAATAAAATCCGCAAATAACATTGAGATGAAGAAAGAGAAAAGCAATACGTGCGGTTGTACGTATTGGGATTGTCGTATTAGGGCAAAGATTGAAAAGAAAAATCACAGAGACTTGGCTTCTACTTCCTCTGCTTCGATTTCTCTGCACATTCTTACAAAACAGAACAAACTATTCTCCTTAGAAACAAAAACCCACATGAATTTCTTAACACAACATCCCTCATCTGCTGCTTCTTAGCTTCGTTAATGGAGATTTTTCTGACAGACAGAGAGCTGCAAAATGGGTATTGATTAGTTGAGTTGCCGATTTTATGAGTATGAAACTGGTCAAAAGGGCATTAGATTCTTTTCTTTTGCTTTCTTTCATGGCTGAGAAAGAGAAATCCGAGGATTGGAAGAGAAAGAAGAAGAAATAGCCATTTGATTTGGTGATTTGGGTAAGATTAGAGAAGATGATGGATGGAATTGAGGTGGGTTTTGATTACGAATTCATTTTTGGAGAATTTTGGCGATGGTTGAAAACAGAGACAGGGAATCAACAAGACAAACGCGACCTGAATCTTCTTTATTGTTCTGTTAATTTCACCTGCAGAAACTGGTTTCTCTCTAGTACAGTTGCTTGCAGTCCACTTACTTTTTTTTTTTTTTCTTTTTTAAAAAAGCAGCAGAATTTCTCAACAAAAAAGCAGCAGAATTTTCTCTCTTTTCACTATCGTACCAGATTTATTCAAAAAAAAAAAAAAAAAAAAATCTAAGCAAGCATTTATTCAATTCATCAAAATCATGTCACGCTAATTGATTAAAATCTTCTATACTTAGTGCAATGAAGAGAGATTGATTTTTCTACTTCAATATATTAAAAATTAAAAAAATATATGGCGTTAGATTCTTTCCTATTAGCATCTATTTGATTTATGGTTTGAGTTTCTTCATTTCTAATATTGTAATTAAAAAAAATAAAATAAGCAGACAACTATCTTGGATCCGTTGATATTTCTTTTGTTTTTTTTAACATCTTTATTCATATTTTTTAAAAAATCAAACTAGAATATAACCAATTAAAAACAAAATCAAAATATTATTTTGGTTTTTGTGCACAAATTAACTACTAAACAAATTTGCCAAAACTTACAAAAAATCTACCTTTCTTGTTTTAAGGTTTCTTAGACTTTGGGCTTCCTAGACTTTCATCTTTCTTTGGTTTGATTTTTAAACTTTCAAATCTCACAATTGAAAATTATAATTTTCAAGATGAAATGGAAGAAACTTTTAACATTTATAGAAGAATATTATAATTTTCTTAAAAAAAAACAAAAATTTAAAAACTAAGTTTAAGTTTTTTTAAAGTTCAGGGACCAAAACGTAAAAAATCTCAAAATTTATGGACTAAATTTGGGCTTTCGCAAGTTTAAGGACCAAAATCGAAGATAACTCAAAGTTTAAAGATTAAAATTTAACTTTTGAAATTTAAATGGTAAAAATGTTAGAAATATGAAAATTCATACACCAAAATGATATTTCACCTAAAATAATGAAAGCTTAAATTATGTTATTTTATATTTTTTTTCAATAATCTCGATTCGTGTATACATTAAAAATATCTTTTTGATCTGGAATTTTGTTTTATTTTTTTCCCTAAATTTTAAAAAATATAATTTAATTTCATATTTAAATTTTGTTCTCTTTTAGTTCTTACATTTTCCCACTGTATATTCCATTCTCTAACTTTCAATTTTTCAATTATAGTTATTAAACTTTTATATATATAAATATATATATATTTATTTAGTACTTGTTGGAAAATTTTCTCCTTAGACTTTCTTTAAACAAATACTATATTTGTTCGTAAATTTTATAAATATATTCACAAATTTTTTTGTCTCTTCCCCGCCTCTACTCCTACTACCACGGTGAGGAACGGACCAGTAGTTCGTGGGTCTAGAGAAGTAAAATTCCAAATTCTCTGGTCGCGTAAAAAAGTAACATGTTTGCACGTGTATTCTTTATTGATTTCAATTGATATCAACTTCAAATTTATCAAAACCATTTTTTTAAGCTATAATCTAAAAATATATATTTAACCGGTACAAAAATAAAATAAACTTTAAAATTTATAAAATTAAAATAGATTTTTAAAATGAAACAAAACTCAAAATATATTGGAACAAAATAATATTTTAACTTTTCTATATAATTAAGTTTGACACAAATATTTTATTAAATAAATAAAGTATATGTTTGATATTTTTGTTTAAACTAGAAAGAGAGTTTGACACAAATATAAACTAGCTTAACGAAAAATGTATAATTACCTATTTTAATTATTTTAGGTGAATAACTTATTCAATATGATCTTTTATTTTACAATTATATATATATATATATATATATATATATATATTTATTTTTTTTTGAGTACTTGTTTTTTTTTTTAATAAATTAAACTAATTATTTTCCATATCAACTAATTATTTTCAATTAGCTAACAATTTTTTTTTTGAAACGAGTTAGCTTACCAATTTAATTGATTTTAAGTACAAATATTTTGATCATTTTACAAGTATTTGCTTCTTCTTTTTTTTTTTGTTATTTTTTTTTATATATATTTTTAAAATTATTATTATATACATGGAAAATCCCAATTCTACTTGGTGGTTATTTTTCCAAATACTCTCTAACTTCAATTTAATTAGCGAAGAACAATATCTTAATCAGCTAGTAGATAAATTTGAGTAATAACTCAATTTAATTGAAGGTTGTTGCTAAATTTGAACAACCACTTTTTTTTTTTGGCTTACTCTCCTAGTTCTCTGTCAAACTTAATCTTCTCTCAAAGTTGAGAAATGGCGGTTCGTTCCAGCTTCACTTTACGCCACCCGCTTCTACCCACCAGTTATCCAATTCCAGCCAGAGCTACTCAATTCCGCCGATTCGCAGTTCAGAATTGCGTCTCCGATTCCGGTGAGTCCCGCAAGGTATTAATCTTCCACTCCGTTATCTATCAATCCTAGTTCCCTGTTAGGTTCACGAACGATGGCTACCGAGAGATCAATTTTCTAGAATGCGATGTTCGAGTTTTGTATGTTTGAATTCAAATTAGGTCTACAAACTTGTTTAAGTTTATATGTCCGTAATTTGATGAAATTTGTCTCTGCCGTCGTTCTCTTTCCACGGAATAAACATTTTTACCTGAAAATTTAGATGTAATGTGTGTTAAGGGTCACACGTCGAATAATGGGGAGACCACTTAGCAATTTATAACATAGGTGGGTTACTTTTGTGGTTAGCAATTTATAATATAGGTGGGTTACTTACGTGGTTACCGATTGATTTTGAGATGGATCATTATTATATTAACTAATATGGTATCAATGTTCATTGAACTTAAACAAATATTATGTCCAATAAGAATAAAATTGTGATCCGATTCAAAAAGTGACACCATCTTGAGGGGTATATTGAGGATCTCACAGTGAAAAGTCAGGTGACACTTAGCAATTTATTATAAGATAGACGAGCTACTCCTCTCATCATTTATTGTTCTTGAGATGAATGATTACACTATCTTATAATGCGGAGCAAAAGTGCTATTATGTTAGCTCATCTTCCCTTTCTGAAAACGAAAAGCGTGTTTTACTTCCTGCAATATGCAGTCATTATTCTATATAAGCTTCTTGCACAAATAACGGGTAGTTATCTGAAAATTGAGTGCCTCTACGTTGGTGACTGCGCTGCTTGTATGTATAAATTTACACAATGATAAATCCGATGGCTTCTGATTCTTGTTTTCAAGCATTGTAGCTCGTCTTGGAAGTGAAGAAAAAACTCGAGAGAGAATATTCTTGGCTTCCTCTAGGTCGGAATGGACGGGATGATGAAGAGCTAATACTCTGGTTTCTGAGGGACCGGAAGTTTTCTGTTGAAGATGCTGTTGCAAAATTAACGAAAGCAATTGTATACACTTGAAACCCCTCTTCGTTTCAAAACACGTTTCTTGTTCAAGTGGCTTACAAAAAGTGAATTTTCTATTCGATGTTTAAGATAAAGGTTTTACATGGTTCATATATTGAATTTTAGTTGATGTGAGGAATGATAGTTCCATAGCATTCATTATATAATTATATGCCTTTCATTTTCAAACAGAACTGGCGTCGGGAATTCGGAGTAGATGAACTGTCTGAAGATTCAGTAAAAGGAATTGCTGAAACTGGGAAAGCATTCGTCCATGAGTTTCTTGATGTCAATGACAGGCCAGTACTCATAATTGTGGCTTCCAAGCATTTACCTGCAGTAAGTTTCATGATCTGAGCTAATTACCCAATCCCACCATTATCCCAAGGTCATTTGTAGTACAATTGTTTTCCTTCGTAATAGAAGGGTTACTCGCTTTATCATTGTAACTTGGAAGCTTATGCATAGTAACTTCTAACTGTTCTCATGAATTGATGATGAACCTACAGGCTACAACTGCCATTTTGTATACAGTAATCATCCTTGTAATTGAAGCTTTATTCTTGTCATTGTAAACCGGAATGCTCGTTGCAACTTGTAACTATCCATGAATTGGCGATACACCCACTCCAAGAATAGGAAGTTTGTATGACTTGCACGTGCCTCTGTCCTTCCTTAGCAGTCACTTCGCCTTAATTACGATAGTAAAAATGTGGTTTTGTCTATAATCTCATTTGAATTTACTCTTTTATCAAGAGTTTGACTTTACTTATAACTTGACTGCAGGTCCATGATCCTGTTGAGGACGAGAAACTGTGTGTGTTCTATGTAGAGAAGGCACTGAGCAAGCTTCCAACTGGAAAAGAAGACATACTTGGAATAATTGATCTGCGAGGATTTGGTGCTGAGAATGCAGATCTTAGATTCTTGACATTTTTGGTAATTTCAGAAGCTGAGATTCAGATTTTATACCACTTGGCACTGGCAGAACTATATGATCTGCACACATTTTACTTTTTTTAACACCACAATTTTTTTGCTCGCTTAGCATAGATTTTAAGACATATTAGTTGGTATACTCATCAAAAGAATAATTAGTTGGTATATGTACCAAAATGCTTACATGCAACCGGCATTTTAAAAAGTCTCAAAAGGCGCACTTGAGGCTCCAAAAAACTTCACGCTCAATGTTATCGACAATGAAAGAGTTGATGAGGATGAAGATGTATTTAGTGACCATAAGTTTGAACTTTAAAACTTTATGTTATTTTATTTTTTTTGAATTATTATTTTAATGTTTCATGTTTTTTGTGGACCGGCTACATTAAAAGTTCTGTATTAAAAGAGATTACTATACATATTATGTGTATTTTTTTGTTTTTATATTCATCATGCACCTTGCAAAAAAAAAAGTCGCACTTTATATGCGCCTTGAGCTTCAGACTCTAAAGTGTTGTTGCGCTTTTGAACGCCTTCCGTCTTTTAAAACACTGCATGCAATGCAACTGCAAGGATGCGCTATGGCCTCTACTTTTAAGGTTTCTGGTGGGTTAGGGTCGGGGTTTAAATGGGGACGAGCTAGTTTTGCGTTTTGATGGCTTCGCTGTCGTTTGTTAATTTTTCTTACTGATCTCTTTTTTATTTTTTTCCTTGCAGTTTGATGTGTTTTACTTATACTATCCAAAACGCCTTGGTCAAGTCCTCTTTGTGGACGCTCCACCTGTTTTCAGACCACTATGGCAACTTGCTAAGCCATTATTGAGATCATATGCCTCTCTGGTATGCACGCTTAGTTATAGACCATAAATCTAGATTGATAAAATATTAAACGTTTCTATTCCAAAGTGGACTGGTAGTTCGCTGTTTAATTCAAATCGTAGATTGCTTCGCTTGCATCCATTAATGGAGTTTGCTTTTCTTCTTCTGATTATCAATGAAACAATCTTGAATTTTCAAAACACTCCTTTTAGTCAGCAGACTCATTTGTCCATAATGTTCCGAAGATGTTCCATTATTTTAAACAGAAACGCCTTATTTTTTTTGTTGTATGCCAATTCAATACACATAAGAACTTTGTCGTTTAGGCATTTATTTTGATAACTGTTTGATTTTTTGTTTTTGATTTTTTAAAGTTTAAGCTTGTTTTCAATCAAACTTTTTGCAAAGGGTTTGATTTATCAGGAGGAAGTATATGAATTTTAACAGAATTCCAAAAATCAAAACAAGTTTTTGAAAACTATTTGTTTAGTTTTTTAATTTTTGTTTGGTTTTTTAAAAACATTGGTAAAATGTTGCAGTTATTTGTTTAATTATTTAAATTACCAATCAATCCAAAAACTTAAACGAGTAGGTTGAGATAAATTTAAATATATCAACTAACAATATCAAAGTAAGAAAAAACAAAACATAGGTTGGATTTGTTATTGTAGGCTTAATTTAAAAAACAAAATGATTATCAAATGGACATGATATGTTCGGAATTATTGTCATATTCAAGCCCTTTCTCTACATCCTAAATTTTCTCTAGTATTAGTAACATGTTTTTTATTCTGTCTTTTTGAAGGTTCGATTTTGTTCCGTTGACACAGTCAGAAAGGAATATTTTACTGAAGCTACGCTGCCTGCTTTCTTCAAAGACTGAGGAATTTCGGTACTCTGGACAAACAGGTCTAATTAGGGAGTATCAAGACAAAAACTTCAAAGATTAAAATTCCTTCTGTTCATATTTTGGGGAAGAAGAGAAGATTCTTTCAAGTAATTTTTTT